>VSMD01098176.1:0-127375 GCA_008750895.1 Mirza zaza
TCTCTGGGAGGCCGAGGTGGGCGGATCGTTTGAGCTCAGGAGTTCGAGACCAGCCTGAGCAAGAGCGAGACCCCATCTCTACTATAAATAGAAAGAAATTAATTGGCCAACTAATATATATAGAAAAAATTAGCCGGGCATGGTGGCGCATGCCTGTAGTCCCAGCTACTTGGGAGGCTGAGGCAGCAGGATTGCTTGAGCCCAGGAGTTTGAGGTTGCTGTGAGCTAGGCTGACGCCACGGCACTCACTCTAGCCTGGGCAATAAAGTGAGACTCTGTCTCAAAAAAAAAAAAAAAAAAAAAAAAAATTCCACTTTCGTGATCTATTCTAACAAAATAGTCTAAAATCCAGAAGAAAAAGGTGGAGATTTTGTTTTGCACCAAGATATTTACTTTACTGTTATTTTTAATAGCAATATGCTAATAACTCCCCAAAAGGAAAGATAAAATAAATCACCATGTATTTATGTAAAGATTATACATCTATAAAATATTTATGAAGAGTTTATAAAAATATTTAAATTATAATGTAATATGAAAAGAAGAGGGAACTAATAAGTATTTGCAGTATTTAACTAGAACTATGTTTTTCTTTTCTTTTCTTTTTTTTTTGAGACAGAGTGTCGCTTTGTTGCCCAGGCTAGAGTGAGTGCCGTGGCGTCAGCCTAGCTCACAGCAACCTCAAACTCCTGGGCTCAAGCAATCCTCCTGCCTCAGCCTCCCGAGTAGCTGGGACTACAGGCATGCGCCGCCATGCCCGGCTAATTTTTTTCTATATATATTAGTTGGCCAATTAATTTCTTTCTATTTATAGTATAGACGGGGTCTCGCTCTTGCTCAGGCTGGTTTTGAACTCCTGACCTCGAGCAATCCGCCCACCTCGGCCTCCCAGAGTGCTAGGATTACAGGCGTGAGCCACCTCGCCCGGCCTAGAACTATGTTTTTCAAAAAGCAAACAGGCATTAAAAATTTGGAAGGAAAACACATTAACAGTTTGTAGGTAGGTGGTAGCATCATAGGTGATTTTTCTCTTTTGCTTTCAAAATCTTTAATGAATATGTATCGCTTTCAACATGAAAAAAATTTGCTAAAAGCCAGGGGAAAGTGTATGTTAATTAATATTTTGTGTTGAAGTGTTACTTTGTCATTTAGATTTTGTGAAAAATAAATGTCAAAAAAACGCTAAATAAGTGTGACACCTCCTTCGTACATTTTCACACCCTGTCAAAATCTGCAAGCTTCACTACCCAGAAACCAGCCTCAGGAACTTCTTTGTTTAATTGAATCCTTAAAGTTCAGAAAGTATGTGAAAGGAGAGAGAGAGAGACAGAGACAGAGAGACAGAGAGAGGTGAGAGATAGGGATAGAGAAAAAAGAAAGAGAGAGAAGGAGAGATAGAGACAGAAGAAGAGAGAGATAAACTAGGAAAAAAGTCAAAAATAATCAAATGAGATATATTTAGTAAATTATACACGAAGTGCTATGTGTTCAAGGATCATGAAGAAAATCCTTGATATATTTTTTTAAAAAGTAATTAGAATGAGATCATTTAAAATTATATAAAAGCCTTCAAAAGGACTGGAGCCATTCTATTTTGCTGCGAAATACTAAGAATGGGCTGGGCGCGGTGGCTCACGCCTGTAATCCTAGCACTCTGGGAGGCCGAGGCGGGCGGATTGCTGGAGGTCAGGAGTTCGAAACCAGCCTGAGCAAGAGCGAGACCCCGTCTCTACTATAAATAGAAAGAAATTAATTGGCCAACTAATACATATAGAAAAAAAATTAGCCGGGCATGGTGGTACATGCCTGTAGTCCCAGCTACTTGGGAGGCTGAGGCAGCAGGATTGCTTGAGCCCAGGAGTTTGAGGTTGCTGTGAGCTAGGCTGACGCCATGGCACTCACTCTAGCCTGGGCAACAAAGTGAGACTCTGTCTCAAAAAAAAAATACTAAGAATGAATTTTAGGCAAATGTGAGGCACCTTAAGCATATTTGGTGTGGGCTGACCTGACCACTCTGCAGCCTGTAGTCACAAACTGAACCAGTGGAGTCAATGTGCATTGGGGTCAACATTCCTGGCTTTGAACCTTGGCTTTGCTCTTTCCCTGGCCCCGGTCAGGAGTGTATGCCTAACACCAGATTGTCCGGGGTTGGGTCCGGCCGCTACGTACACTGTGTGACTTTGGACCCATGATTTCACCTTTCTGGGTGTGACTTCCTCCTCTGAAAGAGGGACCTACCACTAGCACCCTGTGCAAGGTGTTGTAGGGCCCGTGCCATTGCACGTGGCATTCTCAAGACAGGGCCTGGCACTTAAACCTCTCTTACTGGTCCAGACCTCTCATACGAAGCACCTGGAGCCAAATGCACTCCAATTTTTTTTTTTTTTTTTATGATTTTAGAAAAGTAACAGAAGGCATACTCCATATATTCTGAAATACTTCCAGCATGTATTTATTTGGTGTGTACATATTCATACTAATTGGGATAAATAGAGACTATAAATCACCTTGCCACCAGTTTGCCACCAGGTGCTTGTGAACTTTTATTACTACTATTATGATTATTTTGCCTCTCTGATCCTCAGTTTTCTCATCTGTAAAGTGGGGACAAGAGGCAAGGCACTGAGCACAATGCTCAGGAATGTCCCTTTCCTTCTTGGGAATGAATGGGGATCCTGGGAAGACCACCTTCCCGGCCAGCCCTCCTGGAAAAGGGGTGGGTGGGCCAGGTCCCTCCAAGCCAGGGTATTCTCACCTTCCTGCGGCGCCAGCCTCACTGCGTGGGATTCATGCAGGATCTCCGCCACGGGCCTGCGTGTGTAGAGGATGGTGGCGCCGCTCAGGTTGACTTGGACCCGCTGGGCCCGGGAGGTGAGGTTGGCCAGGCACAGGGCCAGTCTCAGGTCGTTGCCCAGCACGGGCGGCTCCAGCACCTTGAACTTGCCAGTGACGCTGGGCTTGGTGGCGGGCTCCAGGAGGTCATCACGCCAGAGACCGCGAACCCCGGCCCTGCGGATCCGGGTTCTCCTCCCAGAGGCTTCCACACCGAACAGCTTCTTCACGGCCTTGCTGTACACTTGTCGCTCCTTCCAGGACCCTGCAGGGCATCGCACACCATCAGCTCAGCCACCCTCCTCCTCCTCCTTTAATGACCACGGCTCTCGGAGTCTCAGACTGGCAGCTCAAGGGCCACGTGGAGACCTCAGCCGTATGCCTTGTGGTTCTCTGACTATTTAAATGCATTTAATCAGTTGCCAACAACTTCAGATCAGTACATTTCACATAAAGTGCGTATTTCCAGCTTCTCTGACAACTAGGTCCAAAGCCACATATAATGATGACAGCTAACACTTTTGTAGACCTACTATGTGCCAGGTGTGATGGCTCTTGATGCTATATTTTCTTCCCTAGGAGGTAGGTGCCACTATCACCCCCATTTTACAGAGAAGAAAAGTAACTCCTCAGTCATGTAGCTCATGCAGTAAGTGAGGGAGCTGGGATTCGAACCCAGGCAGTAAGGCTCCGACTTCCATTCATGCTCCCTCCCCACTCTCTGCATGCAGTAACGGCCTCTAGCCGTCCATGGTCTCCACCCTGTAATCCTCACTGGCCTGCTGCACTCACTGGGTGCCATCTGCGGCCTCCTGTAGACGTGCGAGTTTAGGGTCCCTGAGACTCCACGTTCCCATTGCTAGCACAGAACTCTTTTTTGAGCTCCAGACCAATACGCAGAACTGGACACACCCCAGATGTCCCACAGGTGCCTCAAACCCAAGCAAACACCTCATCAGCACTCCCCATCTCAGCAAATGGCACCACCATTCGGCCAGTTGTACAAACCGAAAGTTGAGCGTTCTCAACTTCCCTCACCCTCGACACGCCACTGACCCCTCACCGAGCAGTGTGAGCGCACAGCTGAGCAGTGTCATTAACCTCTGGAATCTGTCCTCTTCTCCCACCATATAAACTGCCTCACTATCAGGTCAGTTTGTGAACTTTTATTACTGTTATCATTACTTAGTTCCTCTGAGCTTCAGTTCTCCCATCTGTAAAGTGGGGACAAGAGGCTCACAGGCAAGGCACTGGGCACAATGGTCAAGAATGTCCCCTCCAGTCCTTTGTCCACTCTGATCATTCCGAAATCCATCTCTGATCTATCTGATCCTTCTGCTTCCTTACTTGAAACCTGGGTGTGCTGCTTTGAACATAGGGGTACAAATATCTCTTCTAGTCCCTGCTTTCAATTGTTTTGGTTTTATTCCCAGAAGTTAAATTGCTGAATCATATGATAATTCTATTTTTAATATTTTGAAGAATGGCCATACTATTTTCCATAATATGGCTGCACCACTTTACATTCCCATCAATTCTTACCCATTCCAGTTTCTCCATATACCTAACAACATTTGTTCTTTTCTTCTTCTTCTTTTATTTTTTTGAGACAGAGTCTTGCTTTGTTGCCCGGGCTAGAGTGAGTGCCGTGGCATCAGCCTAGCTCACAGCAACCTCAAACTCCTGGGCTCAAGTGATTTTCCTGCCTCAGCCTCCTGGGTAGGTGGGACTACAGATGTGAGCCACCATGTCTGCCTAATTTTTTGTTTCTATTTTCAGTTGACTGGCTAATTTTTTTCTATTTTTTGTAGAGACAGGGTCTTGCTCTTGCTTAGGCTGGTTTCAAACTCCTGACCTCAAGCGATCCTCCCACCTCGGCCTCCCAGAGTGCTAGGATTATTTTGTTCTTTTCTTTCCTTTGTAATAGCCATCTTAATAAGCATAAGGTGGATTTCCTTGTGGATTTGGTTTGCCTTTCCTTAATGATTAGTGATGATGGGTATCTTTTCACGCACTTATTGGCCATTCGTATACCTTTGGAGACTGTCTACTCAAGTCTTTTGTCCATTTTTTAATTGGATTGCTTTTGTTTGTTTTTTAGTTGCAGGAGTTCTTTATATACTCTGGATATTAACCCCCTATCAAATATAAGATTTGCAAATATTTCCTCCCATTCTCTGGGTTGCCTTTTCATTTTCTTGATTGTATCTTTTGATGTAAAAAAGTTTTTAATTTTGATATACTCCAATTTATTTATTTTATGTTATTGTTGCTTATGCTTTTGGAAACATATCCAAGACATCATTGTCAAATCCAATAAAGCTTTTCCAGTATGTTTTCTCCTAAGAGTTTTTTGTTTGTTTGTTTGTTTTTGAGACAGGGTCTTGCTCTGTTGTCCTGGCTAGAGTGCAGTGGTGCCATCAAAACTCATTGCAACTTCAAACTTCCGACTTCAAGCAATCTTTCCACCTTGGTTTCCCCAGAGTGCTAAGATTACAGGCATGAGCCACCATGCTTGGCCTCTCCTAAGAGTTTTATAGTTTTAGCTCTTATATTTAGGTCTTTGATTCATTCTGAGTTAATTTTTGTATATGGTGTAAGGTAAGAGTCCAACTTCATTCTTTTGCATGTGGATATCTAGGTTTCCCGGAATCAATTGTTGAAAAGACTATCTTTTCCCCCATTGAAAGTACCATGTTCCTAGAGATGGGGACTAAGCAAATGTTGGTGGGGTGTGTGGATGTTGAAGAAGATCAACATTACAGATTGGGGGTGTCTGCAGGAAGAAGGAGGCTGGCTGGTCAAGACTGGGGGTGCCCACAGGAAGGGGAAGTTGTTATTTCCTTCCTTGTGGGAGATATGCTTGTCCTATCTTACCTACTGAGCTGTGTGCTACTTGATCAGGGAGAAGAGGACTGAGGGAGATGACATGGTGGGAGACCACCAGTCCAGACTGTCTTCCCTACTTCGCAAGTGCCAGGTCTCAGTTCCCAGCTTTGGAGTGAGGTACAGAGTACAGGTGATGGTGGGGGCCACAGCCTTGTAAAACCCCTGCAGAACTTGGGGACAAAGATCATTATGCACCAGAGGGAAGCTGTGTGTCACCAACTGGGGTGGGAGTGGATGGGGTGCAAGGGGATCTACTGAAAGGAGCCAGATAACTGAAGAACTCAGCTGTGCCTGAGGACAGCACAGGAGTGAGTCTCAATGGCAGCAGGCTGCAGTGGATCTATCACCTGTGCCCATCAAGCACAGATAGTAAACCAGGACAGCAGCTCCTGCCCACCTAGCTGGCACTGGATCCTCACCCAGTTAAGACAAAGACATTTGCTCTCTTCTCTCCTCCTCTTCCTCTTTCTTGGCCTAACACCAGAAGACTTAGACCCACGTTCTCAACATTGCTTGCACACTGGAATTGCCTGGGAGCTTTTAAAAATCCTGATGGGCACATCCTTTAGCAACTATGATTCAATTAGGTGCAATCTGGGCTGCTGTGGAACATTGAAAATGGCCATAATACCTTGCAACCTCTCCCCTTAAGAGGTGGAGTCTACTTCCCACTCCTTGAATTGGCCTCATGAATTGCTTTGACCAATAGAATGTGGCAGAAGTGACGTAGTACAAATTCTGAGCTGGGCCTCGAGAGAATTTGCAGCTTTAATTCTCACATCCTGGAAACGCTGCTGCCATTTGGACAAGCCAGAGCCAACCTACTAGGGAAAGAGAGGCCAAGAGGGGAGAGAGGCCCAGCCATCCCAGCAGTCCTATGTGAGGCCCAGACATATAGAAGATCCTAGCCAACACCACATGGAACAGATGAGCCATCCCAGCTGAGCACAGCCCAAATTGCTGATCCACGGAATCAACCAAATAAGTAATTGTGGCTTAAGATATATAACTAAAACAGCTTCCCAGGTGAGTCCAGTTGCAACCAGGTCTGCTACAGAGTAGAAAAGGGAGGTGAGGAGGTGTCCAGAGCAGACTGTCTGCTTCTCTATAGCAACCTTCATGCTCTAGTGTGCTCGGTGGAGGGGAGGAGAAAAGGACAAAAGATTGACATTTGAGCTTGAAGTCTTAATTAGTTGGTAACATTGTTTTAACAAACAGAAATGGTGAAAATATATGTATCAGATCATAACATTGCTAAGGAACCCAATACTCAGCAGGAAAGGGTATAAGCTGGAGGCAGCTACAAGAAAAAGTACAAGTGTCTTGTTTTTGTATCCCAACAAGTACAGGCTCTTCAATAAACCAGTGGCCATAAATTAGTGACCAAATACAAGCCATGGCAGATGATAAACAGGAGCTGCTATTAGTATTAGTCTGAACTGAGCCTAATGCCATGTACCCTAGGTGTTCAATAAATAATACCTGCTACTGTCATCACTATTATTACTAATAGTAATCATTATTATCATGTGAAAATATACCTAATACAGTGTTTATGGCAAGTGTTCAAGAAAATGCAGCTAGTATTATTATACATGGGAAATTTTCTAACACAGAAGAGGTACTTAGCAAACAGAGGAAGCTATTAATAGAACCTAAATAAAGGCACTTAGAGCTCAGAGCATGAGATAATGCTGAATGGAAGCTGCCATCAATGATCATGCATGTGGGAAAGGGCCTAGACCCTGGGGCCAGTCCTTGGAGGCTGATAAAGCCGCTTGTGGCCTTTACCTTCTGGGTACTTGTAGAGGCCTGTGATGTCCATGCGGGAGTCACTGCCCACCGCCTTGGTGCTGATGCATCTCCCGATCTTCTTTGTGTCCGAGTACACGCGCTCTCGGCTCTCATCCTCGTGCCACAGCCAGGTGATGTAGTCTGCGTTGACCTCCGCAAACACGAAGGGGCCATCGTGGTCCAGGTGCACGTCGCCCTCGCGGATGGCAGTGACCGAGGCCGGGCCGCACCGGTACACGCCTGCAGGAGGGGTGGGTGTGAGCAGCGTGGCTGAGGGAAGGCTGAGGCCTGGGATGTGCCCCCCACAACCTGAGCCCTACCTTCACTCTCTTCCTGCGGGGTGGCGTCCAGAACCTGCCAGCCATTGTAAGAGGGGCCCAGGTCCTGCCGGGCAAACCAGCTCTCATTCCAGACATGGAAATTCCTGCCACAGAGAGAGGATGGGCAAGGTGGTCCAGAGTGAGCACAGACCCAGGGAGGGGGAGGTCCCCTATGAGCCAGGCCCCTACTCTGCATGAGGTCTGTGGCTGCACCCTGTGACTCATTCGTTCAAGCACACTTTTTTTTTTTGAGACAGAGTCTCACTTTGTTGCCGTGGCGTCAGCCTAGCTCACAGCAACCTCAAACTCCTGGGCTCAAGTGATCCTACTGCCTCAGCCTCCCGAGTAGCTGGGACTACAGGCATGTGCCACCATGCCCGGCTAATTTTTTCTATATATATTAGTTGGCCAATTAATTTCTTTCTATTTATAGTAGAGACAGGGTCTTGCTCTTGCTCAGGCTGGTTTTGAACTCCTGACCTCGAGCAATCCACCCACCTGGGCCTCCCAGAGTGCTAGGATTACAGGCGTGAGCCACCGCGCCTGGCCCGTTCAAACACATTGATGAGCACATATCATTCATATATCTGTTTGTATGTATGTGTGTATATATATCAAGATCCTGTTGTTTGATGTGCCAGAAATACAACTGCAAATAAGACAGAAGATCTTTGCTCTCATGCAGCTTACATTCTAATGAGGGAGACATGCAAAATTAAGTCAGCAGATTAATCCAACAAAGGCAAGTGACACTAAATACAGAAAAGAGAGGCTTGAGTTAGAGAATAAGTGCCACAGACCTACTCTAGGTAAATGACATCTACGGTGAGACTTAAATGAGAAAGAATTAGTTACAGGAAAAGTGAAGGGAACAGCATTCCAGGAAGAAGGAACAGCATGTGCAAAGGTCCTGAAAATAGGAAAAGCTTAATGTGTTCAAGGAACAGAAAGGATGGAGGCATCCCAGCATGGCTGCTTGCTCATGCAGAGCTGTCTGTGTTTCTGGGTGGTATTCTCTTCACTGTCTCCCCTTATCTTTAGAAAGCTGGCTGTGGCCGGGCGTGGTGGCTCACACCTGCAATCCTAGCAATCTAGGAGGCCGAGGCGGGCGGATTGCTCAAAGTCAGGAGTTCGAAACCTGCCTGAGCAAGAGCGAGACCCTGTCTCTACTAGAAAATAGAAAGAAATTAATTGGCCAACTAATATATATAGAAAAAATCAGCCAAGCACAGTGGCACATGCCTGTAGTCTCAGCTACTTGGGAGGCTGAGGCAGGAGGATCGCTTGAGCCCAGGAGTTTGAGGTTGCTGTGAGCTAGGCTGACGCCACGGCACTCACTCTAGCCCAGGCAACAGAGTGAGACTCTGTCTTAAAAAAACAAAAGACAGCTGGCTGGGTGGGACAGACTTGCTCTTCTGTGAACAGACATTTGAACAAGGTTATTCACTGAAGACTTGTTTGTAAAAGTGACTTTTTTTTAACGGAAGCAACTGCAACGTCCATCCTTATAGGATGGTGAGATAAACGATGGCTTTTCCATACAACTGAGAGGCAGACTGGGTTCACACCCTTATTCTTCCACTCACTAGCTGTGTGGCCTTAGACAGGTTACTTAACCTCTCTGTGCCTCAGTTTCCTCAGCTGCACAATAGACTCAATACTTAAACCTACAGATTGTTCAAAGAGATACATGAGTTAATCCATGTATAGCAATTAGAACTGGGCCTAGCACAGACTAGGTGCTCAGTGAGTGAGCTGTTTTTATTAATATTTTATTTTATTTTATTTTAGACAGAGTCTCACTGTGTTGCTCAGGCTAGAGTGCCATGGCGTCAGCCTAGCTCACAGCAACCTCAAACTCCTGGGCTCAAGCAATCCTTCTGCCTCAGCCTCCTGAGTAGCTGGGACTACAGGCATGTGTCACCATGCCTGGCTAATTTTTTCTATATATTTTTAGTTGGCCAATTAATTTCTTTCTATTTTTAGTAGAGACGGGGTCTAGCTCTTGCTCAGGCTGGTTTTGAACTCCTGACCTCGAGTGATCCTCCCGCCTCAGCCTCCTAGAGTGCTAGGATTATAGGCGTGAGCCACCGCGCCCGGCCAATACTGTAAACATTATGAAAAATAGGGACAGCTTTATGTACCGATACGGAATTGTCAAATGTACAAGCAAGAGCAGCATTACCTCATGCCACGACATTGTTTAAACAGGTAAAGGAGGGAGGCGCTATATACACGTGTGATTTCGTATCTGCTGAGCCTCTGTCTGGCGGGAGACGTAGGAAGCTAGTGCTGCCTCCAGGAGGGGGACAGGGAGGCTGGGGAACTGGGCAAGAGGGAGACTTGTCGCTGTGACTCATTTTATACCTTTTGAATATTAAACCACAGGAATGTATTTCCTATTTTGGGAAATTAAATCAAAAAGAAATTTTAAAAACTTTGTGTGAAGAGTTTTGTTTTCGCCAAGGAACGAGGCCATCTCCCTCCTGAGACCCACAGCACGGAGAGCAGGCAGCTGGCACAGCAGCAGGGCTGAGTCAGAGGCGACTGCGCGGGAGGAATTCCCACCCCAGCCCCCGGGGGTCACAGGAGTCTGGAGAGGGCTCGGATCCCCACAGATGGTAACACAGGGCTCAAGGCAATCACATCCCGAGCCTCCTCCTGATCGGAGTCACGCGTCCACAGACGCTCTATCTCAGACGGCTCGGACTCAGGACAGCCGCTCAGGCCTGGCCCTCCCACCGTGTCACAGGAGGTGAGGCCTCGCCACCCTGCGGGGCTTCGGGGGCCCCTGGGGCTGGGCTGGGGCAGGACCCACCACATGCTGTCTTCCGTCAGGTCCTCCAGGGTCCGCCCGAAGGAGTCCACGTACTTGTCCACACTCAGGTTCCTGTCCGTGTCGTGGGCCGAGTTGAAGTTGGACACGACCCGTGTGGCGATCCCCAAGCACCTAAGGACTGCAGAGCAGGGGCCGGGGGTGCGGGGGAGAGGGGGGGCGGTTCCGGAGCATGCCAGGACCCCAGACCCGGAGGGAAGGGACTGATCCCCCAGCAGGCCACCCTGCCTCATTTCTGGCCACCCCCAACCCCCAAAGACAAATACCCTGTCTTTGTCTGTCTACTTTGGCAGGTGGCAGGTCTGTGACTCCTGTCTCCCCCTCTCAGAAATGCCGCCATCTTGTACCTTCTCTCGGGGACCCTGGAGACACGGCTGCCCCCCATGTGGACAGACAGGCTCTGAGGCTGGCAGGACCTTGGGAGCCACTTAATAGAGCCCATTCATTTTCCTGAGGGGACCCGAGGCTGAGGGGGCCCCAGTGCTCGCCCGAGGCACCCAACGAATGAGAGGCAGAGGGAGGTAGGACTCCTTCTGCAGAATAAAAGGTTGAAAGGCAAGTCAATGAGTTATCTGGTTTCTCACTTATTTCCTAGACTTCTATTTCCCCCTCATCAATGAAGACAAATTGTAATATATGCAAACACATGCAAATACATGCAAATGATGGAGCAGGTGAGGGGAGGGTCCTTTCTTCCCCAGGGTACCTGTGCACATGACTCCAGCGAAGACCCAGCACTGGCCATATTTCACCGGCTTGTATCTGCCCTTGAACCACTTCTGCAGAATGGCCACGCTGCCGCGCCAGTGCAGTGGACTGGTGCCGCCGCCGTACTTGCCCTGCCACTGGCCCTGCACCACGCCCCGGTCATTGTTGCTGTTCACCTGGGCAGGGAGGGCACGGGTCCACCAGCCAGCAGGGCTTCCCACTCCAGGAGCCCTGCCATTGTGAAGTCGGTCAGGGTCGCGCCTGCTTTTAGACTGTCTGAAAATTGGCGGCATCTGCTGCTTTAAAATATCTACTTTTTTGTACTACTTATCATTTTCAATAATCTTCCATTTGGATACTTTGTTGTTGAAAATCATCTGGCATTTCCTGTCTTAAATGATCTGTTTTTGGGGCTGTCAGTGGTATAGTAGTTACGGAGACAGCTAACATTTATTGAATGCTTAGTGTGTGCCAGGACTGTGCTAAGGACTTTGCGCACGTGTATTCACCTGTTTAAGACTATGATGTAGGTTCTGTTATTCTCTTTTATTTTCATATGAGAAAATTGAGCTTCAGAGGCATTAAGGGACTTGCCCAAATCACACAGCAAATTTGTGAAAGGGGTGACCTGTGAGTTCAGGACTTGGACTGAGGCTCCTGAGTTCAGGACTTTAATTGTCCGCAGGGCTGTGATACTCACTGGGACTGTCACTGATGTTGGTTCTCTGTGCTCCAACAGCTCTCTAAGGCGTGGAGGAATTGAGGGTATCAAATATGAGAAATGCAGCTTTGTGCAATCTTGGAATCTCAGGTTTCCATGCACTGACCCTAACACCTGCATGTGAAACACCTGCATGTGACGGAGTGAGCTGGCAGGCCCTCCAGTTACCTTTCAAGGAGGAAGCACTATGGCCTGGGGCCTGTGGCAGATTAGAGTTTGCACTGCTCCCATGGAGAGGTGAGGTCTATGTCCCCTCTTGAGTCTGAGCTGGTCTGAGACTGCTTTGACTGGGGGAAGTGATGCCAGTTTCTAGGTTTTATAAGACTGGGAGCTTCTACTTCCTCTTTCTTGAAATGATCGCCGAGGGCAGGGCCAGCTGCCATGCTGTGAGGAAGCCCACACTAGCCACGTGGAAAGGCTCTATGGAGAGACACAGTGATAACTGGCCAGTCCCAGCTGTTCTGGCCTTCTGAGCCCAGGGGCCTGACCTGGAGGTGAAGAAGCCATCCTGGACATTCCAGCTCCAGCAGACACCACATGGATGGGGACCAAGGGACTCCTAACCACCAGAACCAAGGCCCCAGATATGTGGTCCTGCCAAACCAAGCCAGACATCTGCAGCTATTCAGACACCCCAAGCTGGAGCATCTTGGAGCAGAGACAAGCCATTGTCATGGTGCTCTGCCCACATCCCTGATCTACAAAATTGTAAGCACGATGAAAGGTTGTTTTACATCCCTGAGTTTTGGGGTGGTTTGTTATGTAGCAATAGAGGATTAAAACAAGGGTGACTGGGGAAGAAGCACAGGGTGTGGCCCTGGGTTGGCTGGGGGACCCTTGAGGGATGGAAGGGGTCTCCTCACCATGGCACTGATGACCCTGGTGACGTAGACGGGGTCATGGCGATTGGACACGTCGGTGGCTGGGTTGTCTTGGTAACTGGGATTTCGGTCCAGGATGGAGAGGCAGATGTTCAGGATGTCCTCCTCAAACTGCTCCCAGAGAGGCTGTGCTTAGAGGCCGTGTTTAGCCACCACATTCCAGGCTCCCCCCCAACCCAGTCAGTCACTGTGTCTGCAGGGGAGTTTGCCCTCCTGCCACCCCCAGGGACATCACAGAGCATCTCCTAGTCTCAGAAACCCTTCCTCAAAGGGTCTCCTGGGGAGCCAGGAGCTCAGCCGTAGTCATGCCCCTCCCTGTCCTATAACCTCCTCTGGCTCCCTGCTACCATGGTAACATGTGGTCAGACCAGTGGCTCCTGAACTGCACCTTCCTCACTGGTGCGTGCATTTGTCTACATGATGTTTTCAAATGCATTTTAATTAGCTGACAACATTGAAATACTGGGGGAGTTTTACATACAAATTTAGATTTCTGGCATCTGAAGATTTGGAAGGTCTGGCAAGCCTGGGTTCACCTTCCCACCTGGCAACCAGCAGTGGGTGCTGAGTAGTGGCTACACCTAGAGGGACACAGAACTCTACAGAATGTCTTCCCTGCCCAGTCCCTGAACTCTGAATGTGTTAAACCCCTGGCCTACAGGGCAGTGCAGGACTCCTCGGCCTGACAATGACATCCTCAACTTGCCTGTCCAGCCTGTCTCCCGGCTGGGCACCCAGAGCTCAGGCAGACAGAGCTCCTGTAGCAGACTCAGGGACTCCCTCACTTCCCACCAGCACACGGCTCTGTCTGCTCTTCCCTCTGCTGTTCAGATCCTGCCTAACTTTAGAGACCCAACCCCAATGTCACGACACCTTGCCCAGTCCCCAAGGTGGAGTTTCCTCTCACTTTCTTCTGCACTCTCTTTGCTCCTGTCCCTACCATCCTGCCCTTCCTTCCCCTGTTGCGTCTGGTGTCATGACTAGTTATCTAAGCCAGTGGCTCTCAGGGGGTGGTTCCAGGCCAGCAGCACTAGCTTTACCTGGGAATGTAGAAATGCAAATTCTCAGGCCCTGCCCTAAACCTACTCAGTGGGCAACTCTGGGGGTGGGGCCAGCAATCTAGGTTTCAATGCACCCTCTGTGTGATCCCACGCGTGCTCATGTTTGCAGACCAAGGATTGAAGCTATGTGTCTTTCCACAACAGAACTATATCCAAAATACCTCCCCTTCCCAGGGACCCAGCACACACCCTGGCCCAGTGAACAGCAGATGGATGAATGAATGGATTTGCTCTAGAGTGAGGCTAGCTTGTCTCCCCTGAGGGCCCCTGTGCCGGCCGCCTTTCCCACGCCCAGCCCGAGTCCCTGTCTGGCCTGTGCCCCTGGAGACCTGCCCGTAGTTCCAGCCCTGGGCTCGGATGTGCTTCTCCACGCCTCGGAAGATGATGCCACTGTCGTTGAGCACGTACTCCTGTTTCTCCTCCTCTGAGGCCAGAAACACATCGTCCTCTGAAAAGCAGTCACCAGGCCGGCTGTGGGCAGGGGCTCTGGACTTGCCAGCCTGGGGAAGGGGCTACATCGAGAGCCACACAGGACAGTGCCTGGAGGCTGACTGGGGCAGGGGAGGGCACAGGGGGCTTTTGGGCTCCCCTGGGCCCCCTGCCAAGCCCCATCCCTTCTGGTCTGCCTTTCCCCAAACAGCGACCAACCCCAAAGTATTCCAAGACCAAAGGATTTTAGGAGTCCTGACACCTTTGGGTGACCCTCCTTGACGCTGATAGCAGCCTCATAGTCCTTAAATATTAATAAGAATACTAATTCCGGGTACCCCCAACAGGGCCTTACAATGTACCTTGTGTTTTACAAGCATTAGCTCTATGAATTCTCACCATAGTCCTAAGAGGTAGGCCCTGCTATTATTCCCACACTACAGATGAGAAGACTGAGGCATGTAGAGGGAAGCAACTTAGCAGAGCTCGGACTAAACCAAGGCAGTCTGACTACCCAGCCCGGCTCTTACCCACCCCAGGCATCTCCTGCCCGCTGGGCCCTGCACACCAGAAACTGCCAGATTCCTGCCCCTTTGGCACAGGCTCCTTTGTGGCACCTGCTACCAGATTTCTGTGCCCAGTGCTCACCCCTGCCTGGGCCAAGCTCTCGCCCAGCTCTTGGCATTCACCTGCCTGTGCCTTAACCCGCCTCCCAGGCCTCCTGTGAGGGCAGGCCCACCTCTGAGGACAACCTCCAGGAAAACCTCTGCCTTGGACTCGGCAGCTCTTACCTGGGCACCATGGGTTGAAAAGGAGGACAAACTCGCCCAGCTTCCGGTTGCTGTGTTTGCGGCGAGAGGAAGTCCTTGTGCTCAGCAGGTAGCGGCCGATGACGGCATCCGGAGGGCTGGTGAGGCTGACGGTGAGGGTGTTCTCCGTCTCAGCCTCCGTCACTACTGTCCAGGCATTGCCACCCTCCGGCTCCGATGTCTGGAACACGGCTTTGGTGTGGAGCGCCTCGGAAGCCCCGGGTCCTGGGGGGAGGGGGAGAGAGAATCAAGTGACACTGGTCCCGGGCCACCCAGCTTCACAGAAGTGGAAAAACTACAGGCCTGGAAGCCCAGCCTGCAGCCCTGAACGGCATGCCGGGGGACTGCAGGGGGGAAGGACCTGACCGAGAACAAGAAGGTCAAAGGCAGGGTGGGGTACACCTCGGCTGTCCTGGCTCCCAGCCACTTCCTGGGCCACGGAGAAAGTGGAAGCACCCTTTGAAACCAAAGTCTGCCTATGCCGGGCAGGACAGAGAAGAACAGCTCGGGTTCCAAAAGTGCCCCATGATTTTCCCTGCAGTTCCAGAGCCCTGATTCTTTGGTAAGCAGAGGCTTCCAGAGAGGTCATCTCATCCACCCCATTATCTGCGTGAGCACCTTCCAATCATCCCCAGAAAGCTGTCATCAACAGGCTTCCGGGCTTCAGGCTCAGCCCACCGCCACGGCTGCTGACCGCAGGGTCTCAGGTTACTGGTCACAAGACGAGTCCCTCCAACTGTGGCCAGCAGGGGGCGCGCGCGAGCCGCTCACCTGTCTCCACCGTGAAGGTGAGGGTCTCCTCGTCGTCCAGGGCTTGGCTCAGCTCCAGCGTGAGTCTGAACGACTGGCCCCGGCGAACCACCAGCTCAGGGCAGGGGTACTCCTGGGTGTGGTGGGCAGTGCCGTTGCTCGCCCGCTGCCAGTCCACCGCGGTGACTCTGACCCCTGCGCAGGGAGAGCGCGGGGAGGTGAGGCCAGGCCCTCACCTATGCTTGGCACGTCCTCCCATCCCCCCCCCCGCTTCAACTTGCCAGTCATTTGTTCATCGGCCACTGTTTATCATACACCCGCGTTTCTCTTTACTCCTGGCAGTGACGTTCTACACAGTCCCTGAGAACACTGGACTAGTGAGTACTGAGCCATTGCCCTTGAGGAAAATACAGGGTTAGGTTGCTCTGAGCCTCCGGGCACAACTTAGTAGGGTACATAACCTTGTTTTATGTGTGTTTCTATTTAAAGACACATTATTTTATATGTTAATACACTATTGATTCATTAATATTGAACTTACAGTGGTGCTATAACTTCATGCCTGCACAGAGTTTATCTAACACACATGTTTTCTGTGTAAGGCCCACCACAGCCTTCTCGCACATTCCTAAGGGAATGTTAGCTCGCCACACTATGCTCCGGGGCTACTTTAAGTAGAGAAATCACCATATTCCAGTGCATGCAAACATATATATGTTCATAGATATAAACTGAAACAAAAGTTTCATTAATATTTCCCCTTTACTGAAATTTTGTGTTCTTTTCTGTCAAAGCTGTCTAGCCAAAGACCACCAGGAACACATCAGTGGTTGAACAAGTTCACTGGGAAGAGAAAGGACGCACCCCACGGAGGCATCTCAGGGGGAGGGTGTTGGAAAAGACTTGTCAGCTTTGGGCTTGTGTTGGGTGGTTTTGGGGAGAGCTTGAAGAAGTGGGGCTTTGCTCTGGATTTGCTGTTAAGGGCAGAGCAAGTGTATATTTAAGTATCTTAATAATTCTTATGGAGGAGGTGGGAAGAATGCACGGAGGCTGAGGTTCTGAGTGCTGAAGAAGCAGTCGTCATTCACACAAGCCAGGATATAGGGGTGTTTAGTCATCTTTGTGGCTTAGACAGTGTGCATGCTTTTGTCTGTGCTCACACATGATTACAGAGTGGTCTTGCTTTTGTGATAATCTACCACGGTCACACAGGGGCCTTGTCTGCTGTCGATGTTCTATAAAAGTGTTTGTGTTCAATAGGAGAACACCACGGCCACTCCGAGCAACACCACAGTCTGGCCAGTAACACCAGGCAAGCCCCAGATGTCAGGGGCTGCTTTTCACTCTCAATTTTATAAGTTTTCTAAAAAGTTAATTATGCCACTCATTTGACTTCCTGACCCACGAGTGGGCAGCTTCTGCCTCTTGATGATCATTTAGTGTGGACTGTCATCATCCTTATCAAGCCCGGATCCAGCACATCAGGATGATCCAGGAAGCTGTGACAGATTCTGACGCCTGGGCAGAGATCCCGGGTTAATTAGCCTGGGGGGCTACCTGAGCACTGAGATTTGCAGAAGCGCCCCAAATATCCCCAGTGTGCAGCCTCAGTTAAGAACCACTGATCCAGAGTCCAGACTCTCCCAGGCTGTGTCCCCCCTGGAGGGAAAGGCCTGGAATTCTACTCCAGCACAGGCTGTGACTCAGGGCCTGACACAGGACAGGGCCAGCACAGCAAACATCAGGAGAAGAAAGATGGGGCCTTGCTCTCCAAGTGGCTGCAGTTTAGCTCCATTCTCAGTGGGGCTGGCTTAGGAGATGGTATTGCCCCAGGAGATTTTGGACATTTGTGTAAACATCATTTCGCCGCTACACTGATGGAGAGAGGCCAGAGATGTCGGGCATCCAGAAACCCAAAGGATGGGATAGTTGTCCTAAGTCAACTTGTCCTATTGGACATTCATGTAGGAGAAAACCTTACTATTATCTGAGCCCCAAATCCAACTCTGTTTTACATGCATACATTCATTTTTTCGCGATATTTTAAAATTTGCTGAATCCATAGGAATGCAACTGCTATGTAGGTGGAAGATTGTAGCTTATATCATTTGGCACTTTCCCAGTTCCCTATTTCAATTTTGGAAAGTCCTGGCACACATGGCGACACTGCTTGAGTCAAGCTGCGTCCCCAGCGCAGCCCACGGGAGTGAGTCTGCATTCGCAGCTGTGGCATTTGCAGTGCTTCTCCCTGCAGGATGGCGTCTGCCCACTTCATCGCGTCTTCTGGTAAAGTTTCGATGAGCATTTACATATTAATGTTTAGCTAAAATTGATTTCCTTTTATTTACTGTGTATATTATAGTTAGGATGTAATATATATATATATGTGTGATTTCAATAGATTTAGAGGGTACAGGTGATTTTTGTGATGTGGATGAATTGTATCATGCTGAAGTCAGGTTTTCAGTGCACCCTCCACCAGAATAGTGTACATCATACCCAATAGGTAGATTTTCACCCCTAACCTCCCTTCCAATATCCCCCTTCTTAGTTTTCAATGCCCATTACCCCACTTTATGACCATATATACCCCTCATTTAGCTCCCACATATAAATGAGAACAAGTGGTATTTGTTTTTCAATTCCTGAGATACTTCACTTAGGATGATGGTCTCCAGTTCCATTCAAGTTGTTGTGAAAGACATTATTTCCTTTCTTTTTATGGCTGAGTAGTACTCCATAGCATATATATACACCATATCTTATTTCTCCATTCCTCAATTGATGAGCACTTAGGTTGATTCCTTATCTTTGCAATTGTAAATGTGCTGCGATAAATGTTTGGGTGCAGATGTCTTTTTTTTTGGGAAAATGGTTTCTTTTCCACTGGGTAGATACCCTGTAGTGGGATTGCTGGATTGAATAGTAGGTCTACTTTTAGTCCTTTGAGGAATCTCCATACTGTTTTTCATAGAGGTTGTACTAGTTTATATTCCCACCCACAGTGTATAAATGTTCCATTTTCACCACATCTGCATCATCATATATGTGATCATACCTTTATACCAATACCATGCTATTTTGGTTACTATAGCCTTGTAGTATAATTTGAAGTCAAGTAATGTGATACCTCCAGATTTGTTCTTTTTGCTTAAGATTCCTTTGGCTATCTGGTCTCTTTTTTGGTTCCATATGAAGTTTAGGATTGTTTTTTTCTAGGTCTGTGAAAATGATGTTGTTATTTTTATGGGAATTATGTTGAATCTGTAAGTCATTTTAGGCAGTATGGACATTTTAACAATGTTGATTTTTCCAGTATAGTTAGAATATAACATTTTCTTTTTTTGAGACAGAGTCTCACTTTATTACCCAGGCTAGAGTGAGTGCCATGGCGTTAGCCTAGCTCACAGCAACCTCAAACTCCTGGGCTCAAGCAATCCTGCTGCCTCAGCCTCCGGAGTAGCTGGGACTATAGGCATGTGCCACCATGCCTGGCGAATTTTTTCTAAATATATTAGTTGGCCAATTAATTTCTTTCTATTTATAGTAGAGATGGGGTCTCGCTCTTGCTCAGGCTAGTCTTGAACTCCTGAGCTCAAACGATCCGCCCACCTCGGCCTCCCAGAGAGCTAGGATTACAGGCGTGAGCCACTGCGCCCGGCCAGAATATAACATTTTTTAAAAGTGATGTATGGATAAGATGTGTCAATTTAATTTCAGAATGATGAAGGGGCACTATTAAATATTTGTTATAATGGGAGAGTATTAGGGACAAGAGAGCTGATGTTTTACTTATCTATTGCTGCCTAACCAGTCTGCTTAACCCAGAGTTTAGCTCAGAGAAACAATAATTGTATGTTATCTTTCATGGTT
Source organism: Mirza zaza (assembly GCA_008750895.1). NCBI lineage: Eukaryota > Metazoa > Chordata > Mammalia > Primates > Cheirogaleidae > Mirza > Mirza zaza. Next base: position 19,904 of record VSMD01098176.1, read on the forward strand.
TCTGTGGGTCAGGAATTTGGGAAGAGCTCAGCTGGCCTACTTGAAGTCCTTCATGCAGTTGCAATCATCTGTCTGCTGGGGCTGTACTCATCTGAAGGCTTGATGTAAGTACACTGTCTTCATGAGACCACTGCCATGGTCTCAATACTCAGGCCTGAGATTCATGGAACAGACTAGTTTTAGCTTAGCCTAGGCTGGAAGCCCCAGCCTGGCACTGTGATTTGGGGTTAATGACTGAACATGTGAGTAAGAACTCACACAGCTGACATGTGTCCCAAGCTTGGGAGCTCCTACAGCCACTGCTATGGTAGGTGAGCAAGGGCTGTGCAGGACTAGTGTTCAACAGTGACCCCGAGTGGCAGGAGCTGGAACAATAATGCCAGGGGACTATCTCATTGCTTTGCCAATTCTCACAATGGAAAGTAGAGCCACTGAGTTAGCCCCAGTAGTTCTTGGGCAGGCACAGACCCCTGAAGCCCCAGAACTTTGAGCTCAGGTGACCTTGACTGAGTCAGAAAACACAAGCAGGAACCCTCAGGCACCTTGTGCATAGAATTGTCAAGTCTAATGTCAGCAGAACTGGCAAAGCCATTAGAAGCTCAGGTTTCCTTTTCTTGACACAGAAATTGAGACCCAGAGATGGTAAGAAAGGGACTTCTTGCCCAAGAATACACTGGATCTGTAGCCCATGAATTCATTTGCTACTTCCCAAGCACAACTTGTGTAGGGACAGGCTAGAACAGGATGCTGTCTCTCTATATCTGAGTCAGGAGCAGAGGATGAGGTTACTTGGTGGTAATTATCTGTACCCTGGCATGCCCTGGGGCTGGATACAAGGGGAGTTTGGGATTTGATGAGGGCTCCTAGACCCTGGGTCATGGGTTCAAGCCCTGAGGATTCTCCTTGGTTTCCCCCTTCTCTGTCACAGCCCAAGGCAGCTCTGTCACCCTCCGAGGTATCTATACATCCTTATCACAGACAGGCAAGAGCAAGTGGGATGAATCAGAACTGCCATTATCATTATTATCCCTGAATCTCAGAGACCATCTCTCTCTCAGCTTCCTGCTCAGGATTAAATTCCCTCAGCTGAATTCTTGGTGGATACTTAACTATGGTCCCAGCTGGCCATACCTCTGATAGGCAGCTCACCCACTTCCCAAATGTTAGAAAGTCCTTCCTTCTGCTGAGCCAAGCTCTATTTTGGGGGGAACTTCTCCCCATTCTTCCCTACTCTGCTCCCTGTTACCCCCATAGAACACACCTCTCCCTTTTGCTGTTTGATGGTTTTGTAGAAATATTACCTGCCCCCTACTCCACACCTGTAACCCAGGAATTCACCATTCTGGTCCCTCTGTGACCTGTTTCTGGAGCTGACATAGATCATCACACCCATCAGCGTTGCATCCCTGTGACCTGCTGTTTTCGGAATGGCCAAGGCTGGGGGTCCAAGATTCTGCAGGCGAGAAACTACTGTCCTGGTGAGTATGGCTGAGTTCTGTCCTAACCAGCGTCCTCCCAGCCCTCATGGGACAGCGAGACTGATGGAGCAGGGACGGATATCCTGCATATAGGGCAGCCCAAGGCAAGGAGATGGATGTGCACATGAGACGGTTTCCAGACCCTTGTCAAAATAAACCCCACGGCACCTCCTCCATGTGCTCAGCTTGAATTCTGCCAAGACCAAGGCTTCTATCCCCAGTAATCAAGAATGTGGAGTTGCAGTTGTTTGCGTATGTGTTTCTCTCCCGCACTGGACTGCGAGCTCCATGAAGGCGAGGCTGGGTCCCATCCTCTCTGGGTTGTTAGAGCCCGGCTCAGAACCCAGGGTGCAGTAGATGCTCAATGAACACTGGGTGGATAAATGAACTAATGTCCCCCCCCCCCCCGTCTCTTGACTGGGGTACCGGAAGGGGAGCTCATGCTCAGCAGTGTCCTGGGCATGCCCTTAGGGACCAGTGCCCAGGCCTTATCAGCTGCCTATGCCTCAACCATCTATACCCCACTCACCCTATAATCTCTCCCTCTCCAGCCAGGGGCGGGGAAACCTTGTCATGTTGGAAGGCCCCATTAATTTAGCTGTAAGCAAATAAGGCCGCTTTCAAGAAACTTCAATTAGATATACTTAAAAATGTATTGGCCAGGCGCGGTGGTTCACGCCTGTAATCCTAGCACTCTGGGAGACCGAGGCGGGCGGATTGCTCAAGGTCAGGAGTTCAAAACCAGCCTGAGCAAGAGCGAGACCCTGTCTCTACTATAAATAGAAAGAAATTAATTGGCCAACTAATATACATAGAAAAAATTAGCCGGGCACGGTGGCGCATGCCTGTAGTCCCAGCTACTCGAGAGGCTGAGGCAGCAGGATCACTTGAACCCAGGAGTTTGAGGTTGCTGTGAGCTAGGCTGACACCACTGCACTCACTCTAGCCTGGGCAACAAAGTGAGACTCTGTCTCAAAAAAAAATGTATTAATATATTATTTTGTCAAAATCTAACTACTATGTACTTAATAATTTCAAAAAATGAAAACTGCTAATTTTAAAGTTAACTAGCCATTTAATGATTTTGTTGTGTCTGCTTTTTTTTGGAAAGCATTTGAATATTTGGTTGGAGCATGGAGGCCTGCAGTTTCATTTGGTCCTCTAGAAGGGTATCGGTCATTTGTGACCTTCAGGCATTTTGATTTGGGTTAGGTAAGAAAATGTAGATTTGCAGCAATAACTGGTTGAAAACCAAGAAAGCATTTTTTGGATATATTGCCAAAGCCATGGATGAATTTTTCCATATTTCAATTGGATCTTTCTTAGCATCAACAATGACTTTAAAATGTCATCTACTGAGAGCTTAATCAATTTCATCTGTAGTTCTTTAGGTGCCTTGGTGATATCAACTAGGTGAGGCTGAAATGCTAATTTGAGTGTGATGTCATGATTCTTAAAGTCAGTGAACCTTTCACTGTATTCTTCAGTTAATAGGTCTGTAATAGCTGCGTATTTTTCAGATGATTTGCGTATATCATCCTGCTCATCAGTGACCTTTGCTAATTGGGGAAAATGTTCATTTGAAATTTCCTTTTGAAGGAGAAGTGTTCTGAAAAAAGTTAACGTTTTTTGAAATGTTTGGACTTTTTGCCACATATCATAGACTTCGTTTCACCTTGCAAAGAAATATATTAAAGTTGTTTTGATTTGACATGATATCATGCAGAAATGCTGCATTCCTACAGAAATCTTTCAATAATTCACATTACTGATTCTGTTCTTCATAAAACTTAACTATCTGTTCTCACAGAGATAAAATGTTGGCTAATACCTGTCCCTGTGATAGCCAATGCAGTTTAGAATGATATGGCAAATCCACATTGAACACCTCATCCTTCATCTTTAGCATGTTACAAAACTGAGGATGCCATGTTGCATTTGCAGGAATATAGTTAATAATACTTATAACTTGTTGCAAAGTGTCACTTAAAATAGAAGCTTTAGCACAGAGATTTTGCTGATGCAAGATATAATGAAAAGAAATGAGAGCATCTGGATCTGTTAATCCTTTTTAAAAATCTGTGCAATAAACCCTTCATGTTTTCCTGTCATGGAAGATGCAGCGTTTGTACGTACACTCAATAAATTTACCAAATTCAGTCCAATTTCACAATATTTATCTTGAAAGTTGTTGAAGATATCTATTCCTCATGCTTGTTCTATTTGCAAAAGTGCCCAAAGCAAGTAACTCTTTGTAGCAAAGAAACTCTTCTGTTATAACTGGAATGAAGTATAAAACTTGTGCTGTGTCAGTAGTATCAGTTTATTCATCCAAAGCAATTGAATAATATATATTTTCCTTTTGAAGTATTGCATGAAGTTGTTCTGTTAAGTCGGAGGCTAATTCATGCTGCCGATATGGTTCTCCTTGAAAGAGGCGTTGTTTGTACTTTGAAACATTATCAGGGTCTAAGCATCCTACAACTTCCACAATGCATTCTTTCACAATTTCTTTCTTTTTCTTTTTTTGAGACAATCTCACTCCGTCACTCTGGTAGAGTATAGTGGCGTTATCATAGTTCACAGCAACTTCAAACTCCTGGGCTCAACTCATCCTCCTGCCTCAGCCTCCTGAGTAGCTGAGACTACAGGCATGAACCACTGTGCCCCGCTAATGTTTTTTTATTTTTGGTAGAGACAGGGTCTTGCTCTTGCTCAGGCTGGTCTTGAACTCCTGACCTCAAGTGATCCCCCCTCCTTGGCCTCCTAGAGTGCTAGGATTATAGGTGTGAGCCACTGCACCTGGCCAGCAATGTCTTTTAAATCCAGATCAAGTCAAAGGTGCCTGTGAACAGCAGTTCTGTATGCCATCGTCTGGGAATCCAGCTTGCACAGAAAGATGAGCTCTGGCCCTGGGTCCAGAGCTCCTTTCTGCAAATCTCCCTCATTTCTTCATCCTTCCTTCCCCAATTCCAGTTCACACTGGTGTTCCTTTTATTCTCTCCCCTTCACTTCTGCCTTAAGTTACTGCATGGCCCCAGTAGCCTCAGGGTATTTTTCAGCTCATCCTGTTCAATCCATCCTGTCATTCTGAAGAAACTGAGGTTCAGAGGCTTTTCCCATTGCATGAGTGTCAGCTAGCTCCCCTGCTGAAGAACCACTGCTCTTACAGCACAGGCGTAAACACAAAACAAAACAAATCCATCACATCCACAACCATCTTGCTGGCATTCAGGGTCCTTCCAACCTCCTCCCCGCCTCCCCAGCTCACTTGTTCATTAGCTGGCCCCAGGGATCAGCTTGGAGGGAAGGGTCTATGTGCCTCCTGCCCACTCAGCCGTCCACCCCCAGGCCTCGCTCACCCAGCTCTTCCTCCTCCCACCCTTGGGTGATACCAGAGGGCTGAGTGATACTACCCTCCCCAAGTCTCTGTCCCAGCCCAGGCATGGCACCAGTGGGGCTGAGCCCAGCAAGCTCTGCTGAAGCCAGCAACATCTCCCCGACTCAACATAATTGCTTTTTAATGGGCCCCATTATGACCGTATCCTTAGTAAGCATCATGGGCACCTGACTGTCAGAGCTAAATGATTAATTGGGGAGTTGCCTGGGGCCTTCCTGGGGCCACTGTCCAATCTCCCTTTCCTTCCTGGACTTGTTGGAAGCTGCTGGCCTCTCTCTCACCAGTAGGCAGTGGCCCATCAACTCCCACCCAATGTCCCAGCCGGAGCCAACCTCACACAGAGTATTCCACTCAATTCTTAGAATTTCTGAGCCGAAAGATTATTGTAATTCAAAAGGTCAATAGCAAAAAGGTCTCACCTCATTTGCTAATACTGAACACTTGGTAGGGACCATGCGAACCACATCTAACGTCCAGGGCCACATCCAGGCTCTCTAGGGAAGAGTTCTGGGGTCTAGGGAAGAGTCTAGGGATGTCTAGCATGGACAGAGTGGGGGAGGGGCTGGGAGGAACGCCAGGTGATGGATACACTTTCCACCCAGGATCCGCTGTCTCATTCATTCATGCACAGAGCGTATAGTGGCCATGGCCCCATGGTCTAAGAAGCAGATCCTTCTAAGAAGCCAGGAGGATCCAGAAGACCCAGAAGGAATTGGATTCAATCCAACAAATAGTCAGTTTGTATACTAGGCATGATGGGTCCAATGCTGACATTTTACAGATGGAGAAACCGAGGTTTAGACAGAGGAATGGTCACCCAGCAAGTTAGTTGCAGACCTGACAATGGAACCCTCATCACCGCCTTTGTTCATTCCTCAGCAATTAAACTTGGTTCTGTCCAGTTTAAAACTGATAGTTTATCACATGCTTAGGGAACCCTCTAGGTGAGCCCCGAAAAGCAGATCTTGGAGGAACAAAGCCAGTCCCCTCTTCACCAGGGCCAAGGGGAGAGGCAACCTCAGCTGTGCAAGCAGGCGGCCGAGGCTGCGAGCCCGGCTGGGCAAGGCCTGGTCCCCGGGGCAGCAGACCCGTCCCAGAAGCCAGGCAGGCCCAACATGCCCAGTAAAGCTCTGAGCTGCCAGGAGCAAACATGAAGAGGAAGCTCAAAAGTGACAAGGAAATTAAAACGCCTGCTTTTGAAAGTCAAAAATAAACAAGAGTTGATTCATACAATTATCACATAATGCTGAACAATTAAAAAGAGCAGGCATAGAATTAGAAACATCTCTTAATTCCCTTAATGACCTGAGTATGGGATCCCTGTTTCTGCTGACTTGTTCGGCCCTGGACCCAGCATCCGACAGACAAGTCCTGGGTGGGGGCGGGGCAGTTTGCCGCTCACCGTGCTGGGGCCTTGGGGGACACGTTTCTGAGTCTGCTGTTCACACGGCCCCACGTGAGATGTTGTGTGGTGAGGGAACAGCACACTTGGTCCCGTCCACTCCTCACCCAGGCCTGCGAGATCATGTGTGTTAGAATCTCCATTATACAGATGAGAACACAGAGCCACCAAGGGCAAATTCTCTTGCTTCTCAAGGTCATATGCTTCTTCTTTGCTGTAGACAGAGCTGCTCGTGTCCCCCCAGTGCTTGGGGTGGGAGTCAGGCCAGGGTGCAGCCTGCGGGGCCTCTCTCTCCTTCCCTCCCAGACCACGATCCCCAGCTATGCCCACAAATGTCCTTGGATCCACAGAACATGCCCAGGGTGTGAGGAGGTTTCAGTTACCCTGCCCTTGCCTTTCCTCTCCTGCCTCCTCCAGGCCTGCAAGGCAGGTGGGGAAGGCCTGGCCCCAGCCCCGGAGGAGCACTTGAGCCAACCTCTGCCTCTGGGTGGGTCGGGGACTGGCCTTTTCATCTTGGGCTTCATGAACGCTCAGGAATGGCTCATGGGCCATCCAGCTCTAAAATCCCAGCCATCAGATACCTCAGAGAACTAAAAGTAGAATTACATTTGATCCAGCAATCCCACTACTGGGTATATACCCAAAGGAAAAAAAGATGTTTTATAAAAAAGACTCTTGCACTTGAATGTTTATAGCAGCACAATTCATAATCATAAAGATGTGGAAACAACCCAAATGCCAATCAATACATGAGTGGATTAATAAAATGTGGTATATGCATACCATGGAGTACTACTCAGCCATAAAAACAATGGTGATCTAGAATCTTTTGTAACCTGGATGGAACTGGAGGCCACTCTTCTTAGTGAAGTATCTCAAGAATGGAAAAACAAACACCACATGTACTCAATACTAAATTGGAGCTAATCGGTCAACACTCACATGCACATATGCAAGTAAAACTCAAGAGAAATCAGGTAGGTGGGGGCGGGGAGGAGGGTATGGGTAAACTCACACCTAGTAGACACAGTGCACACTATCTGGGCAAAGGGCACACTTATAACTTTGACTCAAACTATGCAAAAGCAAATTATGTAACCAAAACGTGTGCACCCCCATAAAATTCTGAAATAAAAAAATAAAATCCTGACCTATCGATGATTAAAGTGTTTCTTAAAGCTCCTCTCATGGGCCCCTGTGCCCCAAGGTCCCTCACCTCACCAAGGTCCTGCCCACTCACCTGCCATGCGACAGCCCGGTGGACTCCTTGCTTCCTCGGCGTGGTGGCGTGTGGCCCGTCAGGACGATGTGGCGTGTCAGAGCAGCCAGCCCGACCAACATGAACGAGCATCTCAGGACACTCCTAGGCAAGGAAGTCAGAATCAAAAGAGGAGGCGTGGCCCTCCACCCCAGGTGACTCCTAGGAAACACATAATCACCTGGTAATCGCCCTGGTGTGCACTGAGGTGGCCACTGTGGGCTGGGCTCCAGCTAGGAGGCCTTTGAAGCACCGCTGAGAGCTGCACAGTGGAGAAACTGAGGCACAGAAACGTCACAGGCTGGCAAGAAACAGAATGGGGAAGGAGAGGGAAAGTGGGAGGGAACTAGGGTGTATGGTTAGCCATTCTTAGCCCCTAAATCAACCCTCAGATCAACAAATAGGGGCTCAGAACTAGGACCCCCAAGGTACTAATGGTTATAAGGTATAGAGCCAGGACTGGAGCCCAGATCCTGTGGCGCCCAGTCCAGGGCTGTCTTTTGGGAAGATCCTGGGGCTACAATTCCTCTCTCTTCTGTAGCTATCTACAGAGGCAAAGGCCCACAATCCTCTTTTGGGACATCCACCCCCTCAACCCCCTCCCCACACACCTGCACCTACCATTAGCAGGCTCAGACTCGATGGGGGCCTGAGCTTCAGAGGAACAAGCGTCAGACCCACACAGGCCTGGTCTGGAGCCAGACCCTCCCTGCTGCCCCCCCCCCCGCCATCCACTCTGGGCCCCAGCTGGGTCTGCCGTCCTCCCTGCATCTTAGCAAAGTGAACACAGTGTCTCGTCTTCACGAGGCTACTCAGGGGTGATTAAGAAGGTGACACCCAGAACCTGGACGCTCAGGAAGCCTGACTCCCTGTCCTTCCCTTAGAGGACACTGCATACTCCTGCCATCTCCTGTAATTTGAGAGTGGACCATTCCTGAGAGTGTGTCCACCCCCTTCAATGCATGAAAATGCTCCAGTTTGGGACTTCTGAGTTCGGAGGTGGGGAGATGGTGATGTCATGCTGTTTTGCCTCTGCCTGGGGTCACTTACCCTGGAAATTGGGAGAAGATCCTCGCCTGGCTTCTTGCAGGGTCTTCTGTCCATTGGACATCTTGCAGGGCCTCCCTGTCACAGAGCAACTGCTGGGAGTGAGATCGCCCTAGACTGGTGGGAGGAGGTACATGAGCACAAGATGAGAGCTGGCTCTCTAGTTCAAAGGCAAGGCTCGTCTGCCCTGACCTTGTGAGCTGGCTCCAGCCAGGGGCTTAGAGACCTGGTGGCCATGGGTGTCCCATAACCTTGGGCAAGACCTCCCCTCTCCTGAACCTTGGCATCTCTACCTGTAAACTAAAGGAACTGGATTAAATTGTTCTGTGGGGTCATTCTAGCTCAAAGTCTAAGATTCTGAGCTCAAAGTCTCTGGAATTCAAGTCCTCTAATGTGTAATGAAATAGAGGGAATTTTATTTTCATGGGAGCTGGAAGGGAAGTTTCTTTTGGTTGGGGAAATGATTTGATGGATGGCTTGGGGCTATTGGAGGCTGGATGTGGTCAGGGCCAGTGAGCAAGGGGAAGTGGGAAGGGATAGGATCTGTGAGACGAGGCAAGGAGAGGCACGCGGATGGCTGTGTGCCCGACGCAGTGCAACGTGACCGCTCCCTGGGATCACTCAAACATTCAGGAGAGTGCAGGAAAACCCCAAAGTGTTTGATGTGGTTGGAACTCTTATGGAAAGTGGCAGAGAGGGTGAGTTCTCCTTGCAGGTTTGATGCAAAGCAAACATCTTTAATGGGCAATTTGCAGCCCTATGTTGCCTTATAATTACTGGCATCTGGCACCAGCCCAGGGAGGCTCCTTCCCCAACACCCTGCAGACCCCGGGCCCTACCAGAGCTGCTTTTCTGCCTGTGCAGGGTCAGGCTCCTCCCCAGTAATGACAGTCCTACTCAGGGCCCTTTTATCTTTCATCCTGCGTTTGCCTGGACAGAGGCTCCCAGAGATAGGCATTCAAAATCACCGCGTACCCAACCCCAAACAAGGATTCATCCTCCAATTTAGGGGAGAGCAGCACAGCCGAGCAGTAGAGCCCTGGGGTCTATTATCTCTGGGCCACACTGGCCTTGCCGAGGCAGGTCATTTACCTTCTTTGGGGCTCAGTGCCCCATCTGTGAAATAAGGGTGTGAGCTGGGTTTTACTTGTTCCAACATTCTCCAAATCTAATGATGGGGTAGAGATGGCAGACAGGAGCCAGAGCCCCAGGGCAATTCAGGGCAGCCCAGTGCCTGGCACACAGGGGGTGCTTCACAAATTAAAATCTGTGCTTATGGAATAATCAGATGCTTTCAAAGCAGTTTAATAGTTCTTCTGACTATAAAGATAATATGTACTCATGTACAAAATTCAAGCAATACAGAGAAAGTAGAAAGCATACGTGCACACCACTGCAAACAAGTAAATAAATCTGTTTAATTGAATTGTACACAGAAGCTATTTTGTAACCTTCCCTTTTTGCTTAATCATGTTGAGCTCCCTTTCAAATCACAGAATATATCTTATTAGTGTCATCTCTTGTGTGAATTTACACAATTTTGCTAACCCTTCCCAGCTGCAAGGAGTCTAGGTCTTTTGCCAGTTTTTTTGCTCTTAGAAAAAATTGCAATACATTTTGCATGTATTTTTGTGTATTTCTCTGATGGGACAATTTCTGAGAAGTCAAATTGTTGAGGTGAAATATTCTTCAAGGCAGCAATTTCACATGTGAGGAATTTGTCAGACAGATGGATCCATATTTTTTGAAACATTAATTATAACAGAAAGAGTGAAAACACCCCTGTATCCAACCGTGGGTTAAATTATGATAGATCCTTGCAAGGAAATGCTATGTAGCCATTCCAAAGAGAAGGCAGATTAATTCATGTTGATATGAAACAGTCTCCTAGATACATTGCTAAGTTAAAAACAAAAAGTAAGGTAATAACAACAACAACAAAAAGATGACAGAGGACAGAAGTGGAGGAGGGAGAAACTTGAATTTTGAACTCTTAGAAATACTTGACTGTGGGCATATACTACCTTTTCAAAAACAATGTTTAAAAAATAATAAAATGATGGCATATTTTGCCAAACTTCCCTCTAGACACATGCATATTCTCAAAGCACCATTTTTATTCTGTGGCACCCCTGATCCTGAAGGCCCTGTGGCATCTCACTGCTGATAGGGTCAAGTTCAAACTCTTTATCATGGCCTCTGTGCCCTTTGCAACATAACCCTAATTTTTCCCAAGTCTTTCGTTTCTCTGTATGAATACTCAGCCTCACATGGGCTCAGCAGCATCCCTTGGACCAGCGGTCCCCAACCGTTTTGGCACCAGGGATCGGTTTCATGGAAGATAATTTTTCCATGGACTGAGGGTAGGGGGTGGGTGTCATGGGTTGGGGGAGGTGTGCCCCATTTCCTAACAGGCCACAGACCAGTACTGGGGCGCAGCCCGCAGGTTGGGGACTCCATCCCTACACCACCCCCACCATGACATGGACAAGCTACTTCCAGAAATCACGTTCTCCCATCCTGTGTGCTCTGGTGGGAGGCTGCAGCCAACAGCCACATTCAAGAATCTAGAGTTTAGGTGGCTACATAGTAGATGCTCAGTGTATCCATGATGTCTAGAGGGGTTACCCGTGCTGCAGGTTCGCTTAAGATCTTGGCTCTGGGGTCAAACTGCCTGAGTCAAATTCCGGCTCCACTACTTAGTTTCCTATTGGCCGACAAGTGAACCTCTCTGGCCTCAGTTTCCCCAGGTGTGAAATGGAGAGAAAAGTAGGACTTACCTCAGAGAGCTGTAAAAATCAAATGTGAGTGTGATATGTAAAGCACTAGGAACAGTGTCCGACACAGTCAACAAGTATTGGTTGTTATAATTGCTATTATTTTACTTTCTTCTATTTATGTTGTGTTGCGTGACTTTTCTACAAGAATCAGTACTATATTTAAAGTCTGGAGGAAAAAAAACCCAACAATGAAGCTTTTTGAGCATTCATTTTGCTCCTCACTCCTGTCCTACAGACTGAAACCCAGCTCTGCTCTTGTCCAGGAAGCCCAGCCTGGGCCCACGGCCTCCAGGCCTGTTCTGAGCTCCGGGGCACGTCCGTCCATCTGTCCACCCGCCTGTCTGCCCATGCACCTCAGGCTGCAATGGCTTGTTTCCCTCCCACATCAGTTTCTCTGATGAGGACGTGCCGAGGGCTTCGGCCCTCGCTGTCCCCCTGACCTGCTCCCCAGCACCAAGCCCTAGATCCGATGGAGAGGGGGCCATGCTGAAGTGCCCTGTCCTTTTTTCGGGGGGAGGTTCAGAGACATGGGGGCCTCTCTGTGTGCAGTGGTGGACGGAGGAGGGTCTTGTCCAGGGAGCCCAGCAGCAGAGGCCTGGGCAGGGCCCCTCCCTTTGAGCAGTGAGGGCTTAGTCACATGCTAAAGATACCAACAGAATGCAGGTACCAAACTAATTTCTTAAAGTAATTAAATTTTTTTTTTTTTTAAATCAAAGGAATCACCTTGGGAAAATAAGAATGGTGTTGACTTTACTTAATTTCAAGTTTACTCACATTTTAATTATATGGATTGGGGGAGCTCCCTGACTTTTCCAGAACTCAGGGCACATCGGAGGCAGAGCTGTGAATTCAAGCGTGTGTCCTCAGGCCTCGACGTCACCCAGGGGCTGGGCAGAAACCAGACTCTTGAACCAGAACCTAGCCTTTTAACAGGTCCTCGGGGGACTCATGTGCATGTTAAAGTTCCAGAAGCTCTATGCAGAGCAGCGGTCCTCAAAGGGAGATCCAGGGCTCCCGAGACTGTTTTAAGGAATTTTTGTAATACTATTCAGGCATTCTGTTTGTTTGTTTTTGCATATTTCACTTTCATTATCTCATGAGTGCACAGGGGAATTTTCTAGGGCTGTGTGATATATGATATCGCAAAAAATTAAATGCAGAGGCAGCTATGAAACTCCAGCTGCTCTCTTAGAAGCCTTCCATTTAGTTAAAAAGATTTGCTATATATATATATATATATATATATATATATATATATATAAATGCCACTGTTACTAATATTTTTTTTGTTTGCGAAAATACAGTTATTTTTCTCATATGTGTGTCATTTATGTTCTGCAATGGCTTATTAGTTTCTAAATGAATTAATGAATAAATATGTTGTAATATTTTCAATGTTAACTTCCAAGTCAGTAAATATTTGTAGATATAACCCACATGAACAAGTGCTCTTTGGGGATTTCAATCATTTTTAGAGGTGTACAGGGGTACCAAGACCCACATGTCTGAGAACTGATGATCTAGAGTGTGCTTCTGCTCTAGGGTCCAAGGTCTTTCCCTTAAGAGAAAACCGCGGACTGACCCAAGTTACAGGGAAGGGGGCCTGTGGCCGGACAGAGCCAGGGCAGCTGTGCTCTGCAGGTGGCACCCCAGGCCTCTCTAGTTCTGGGCACCCTCGTTTCCAGAGCCCCATGGCCCCAGCCATGGAGGCCTGTGCTGCCCATGGGCAAACTCCATGGTCTGAGCAGCCAGCTGGACGTAGGGTCCCTGTGCACTCCAGCTGGGAGTCACCTCCTTTGTCCTGGGAGTTTGTCCTCACAAGACAGTGAGTCAGAAGGACTATCACCGCCAGACCTGGACTGGTCAGGTGGCAGGCTGTCCCTGCCCCTCTCCGGCCCCTGTTAACCTGGCTATAAAATGGAAGACGATACTGCTCCCTCCCACCCCTGGGCAAAGTCATTGAGCAACAAATAAAAGACCGTGAAGCTGTAACTCATGTCCACATCACCTTGTCCTGAGGGTAATGACCCTGGTCGGTGACGAAGGCAGGCAGCGTTCGAACTCTGGGAGGGAGGTGACCGCCCAGCTGGAAGGCAAGGTGCTCTCGTGTTGTCATCAGCAGACGTCGCTCTTGCCCGTGTGTGGGCCAGAAGCTGCGCGCAAGCCCAGAGGGTAGAGGTGGCCTCACCCCTGCCACCAGTGTCCTGGTGTTGCCCTGGTTATCCGCCTTTCCACGCACCCAGCATTGTCAGGAGAGTTCAGAGCTTGCTGGGTTGGTGTTTTGGATGCTCAGGAATCACCTCCCTTCTGACCCCCTTTCCATTTCTTCATCCATTCTTCATTCATTCATTCATTCCTTTCAAAATTCATTCAACAAATACTTGTGTCACTAAAAAGCAAACACCATGGAGCCTCCTGAGATGTCAGTGGTTGTGACACTTTTTCTGTCAATGTCTAGATATCATCTGACACTACATCCTCTCATCAGTCCATATTGGCTCATTCATTCTGTGAAGGGGATGGTGTTTTGGAATATTCTCAGCTGTATTTCTGGTAAATTCTTTTGCCCTGGGACTCCACCCAGTGAAGCCAAGAGTCTCAGTGTTTCAGAGGAAGGGCGGAGAGGACCAGTAACAGTGGGCTCTGGTCCAGTACTGACTGCAGTTGGTCTCTTTGGTTTCTGTTTTGGTTTGCTTAGTCCCTCACAAGACAATGTTGTCTTTAAAGCTAGGCTTTGCCAAGAAAGGGTTTAGTAAGCTCTTTAAACTTCCATTAACAATCAAGAGCCATGCCAAATGGCCTTGACCATCAAGGTTATTACTCTGAGCCACCTCCAGAGATCTCTGGACAAGCCATTTAAGGGAGGTCTTTTCCACCAAGTAGAGCCCACCTCTACAGACTGTGGGACAGAGAAGGGAGGCCAAGGCAAGAGAGGCAGGACCTCACCCTTCTGCACAAATTTCCCAGACATATGGAAGTGGTAATAGCTATACAGTTGCAAGGAAAAGCCAAAATCAAATGGTGTTTTCCAGCTAACCTACAGTAGGAAAAATAATCAAAATGGTGGTTGTTCTTGGGGGTGGTGTAGGAATAGAGATTGACTGGGAAGGGGCATGAGAGAAGTTTTTGGAGCAATCATTTGTTTCATATCTTGACTGTGATATTGGTTGCATAGACATTTGTTAAAATTCAGCAAGTGTACACTTAAGATTTGTATATTTCATTGTATGTGAATTTAACATCCAAGAAAAAGAGCTGTAAACAAATTCTGAACTCTAGTTAACCATAGGCATGCTGAAATATGTAGAGGGCACTCTACCAACATCTGCAATTTACTTTGAAATGCACCAAAAATGAGATGGTTGGATGGATACATGGGATAGATGGGTGATAAAACAAGTCTAGTAAAATGTTAATGGTAGACTGTTAGGTGGTGGGAATATGGTGTTCACTATTAAATTCTTTTAACTTTGCTCTATGTTTAACATTTTTCATAATAAAACGAAAAATAGGTTTTTGCTTCATATGATGTTGTATTCTCTAGATGTCCAGCCCCTTCTGAAACTCTTCGCTGCACTTTGCGATTTCCAGCCTCAATATTCCCATCCAAAGGTGGATCACAGAAAACTCAAAGCCCAGCCTCTTTGCCACCTACAGGTCAGGTCAGACCCGGGCAAGCAAGGCTCCGGCTCAGAAACGTGCCCTCTGATGACACAGACTCCCTGTATGACCTTGGTGTGCTGGCAGAGACCAGTTTCCGTGGGGATCATAGTTCCTAGGCGCCGTGGGATGAGTTCCTGGCCCCGAGGGGCGCAGGCAGAAGAGGACCAGGAGCATTGGTGGCAGCTGCTCTTTCTAGTTCAGAGGTTTGGATATTATTCCCAGAAGCTGATGAAACTGCATATATCAAAATAATGTAAGGTCGTAAGACAGGGACAGTGATAAAAGTCTGATTCCTACAGAAGCGTAGACATAGCTAAAAGTTAACCAGCCATTGTTCCCTAACTTGCCGACTGCTGTAACTGCTCACTGCTTAGGTGTTACGTATACCCGACAGGGGCAAGATCTGTGACTTCCCCAGTAGCTTCTATGATAGCATGGCTATTGTGAAACTTAAGACTGGCCTTTGAGATATCCTCCAGCCTCTGCATTCAGGGGGACCAATTGACATCAACCGGACCAGTGGCCCTATGTGAGAACTGATCCAACAAGACCTGCAACTCTCTATCCAAGAACTGTCTCAGCCAGGAAGATGATTTCCACTTCCCAGCCCTATGCGTTCATCCCCAGCCAATCAGCAGACCCATTTCCCTAGCCCTTTATTTGCCAAACCACCTTTAAAAATCTTAGCCCCAAAATTCGTGGGGAGGTGGAATGAGAAATTTCTCCCATCTCTTTACTTGGTGCCTTGTGATATTGAACTCTTTCTCCACTGCAACTCCTGCTGTCTAAGTGTGGTGGCCTCTATCTGGACTTCGGGCAGTGGTCCCAGCTGGGTGGAGACACTGAGTGCTCTTGATGATTCTGCAAGATGTCCTTTATCCTTTCCGTAAACTCATTTTTCCACTGAAAACAGCAGTTGCAGAGAGAGGAGCCCAAGAGGTAGATCTGAAACAAGCCTCCTTCCATGTGCCTAAGGGAGGTGAATTGAACTATTGAAAGGGCCCCAGACCAGCACTGGCGAGGAGGGGGGGGGGACAGAAGCCATGGAGGGTGAAAGCTTCCTTTTTTTTTTTTTTTTTGAGACAGAGTCTCACTTTGTTGCCTGGCCTAGAGTGCCGTGGCATCAGCCTAGCTCACAGCAACCTCAAACTCCTGGGCTCAAGCGATCCCCCTACCTCAACCTCCTGAGTAACTGGGACTACAGGCATGTGCCACCATGCCTGGCTAATTTTTTCTATATATATTAGTTGGCCAATGAATTTCTTTCCAATTATAGTAGAGATGGGGGGGTCTCGCTCTTGTTCAGGCTGGTTTCGAACTCCTGACCTCGAGCAATCTGCTTGCCTCGACCTCCCAGAGTGCTAGGATTACAGGCGTGAGCCACAACACTCGGCTGAGAGCTTCTTTAACTGGAGGCAGAAGGCAGGGACCACAGGCGCCAGTGCTGGGAGCCAGCGCCACAGCCAGAAGGCCGGATGGGTTCAGACTTGCATCACCTGTCACCAATCAAGGCCCAGACCAGATAAATCTGTAAGCGGAGAACATGTGAGTCGAGTCCCAGACTCCCTCACATAAGGCCATTCCAGGCCCCCAGTCCCCAGTGCAATTCTGGAGGGGAACAGGAAGAGGAGAAGGAGTCTGAGCGGCTGAGCATTCATGCAGTAGAGGATAGACCACCACTGTAAGACCACCGACTCACCCCAGTTCTGAATGTATTTTTCCTGGGACCCAGTAGTGCCAGGACTCATAAAGATTAGATTAGTGATTTAAAAAAAATTAAAAGCCTTATTTTTTTTTAACCCTTTTGAGAAATTATGATGCTGCCAGTTACCATGTACTTGCTATGTGTCAGGTACTGGTCTGATCTGCTATAGGGCACCAGTGTTGTTCCCACTTTTCAGAAGAGAAAACTGAGGCTCATAAAGGATACATATACTCCTCAAATTCACAATTTGATAATGAACGGAGTCAAAATTTGAACCCAGGCAGCCTGAGTTTAGTGTCAATATTTTTCACTGGGGTACTATACGGTGAGTGAACTTCCCAGCCCCACTACACTTCTTTTCAAGTTCCTTAATTTCTTTAATAAATAGTGAGTGCTACCATGGGCAAAAACTGGCAGAGCAGAAACCCTAGGAGCTTGCTATGCTCTGGCTTTGCTGCTCCAGTTACCACTTTGTTCAAGATTCTGCACTTCATCTTGCCAACCACCAAGCCCACATTGGTGCCTACATGGGCAAGGCATTGGGGCAGACTGAGGAGTTAGCCCCACTCCTGCCACCAGGCATTAGCTTGTTTAGAATCTCCCCCTTCATTCATTTATTTGCTCATTCATTCATAGAATGTTAATTACACCTGCCCCTGGCAAGATGATAATGGGGGAGGGGAACACTAAAAATGAATAAGACACAGTTCCTGGCCTTGAAGGAACTCAATGTCTATAAGAAAGAAAAACAAATACACAAAAATGACAACACCTGGCAGAAATTGGTGATTAATAAGAAATGCACAAAAAGAGAGCTGTGTCAGCTGAGAGCTAGGAGAGGCATTTCTTGCAAAAGTTTCCTGGGAAACAGAATAAGAGTAATTTAATTCTGTTGGGAGAATAATGTTCTTCTTGTGAATCCTAAGTGCTTTTTTATTAAATCTCAAGTGGAGTCAGTTGGAAAAAAATACTCCAAAACTCCTACAATCTAATTCCCAATATTTCCTTCTCCTAAAGAAGTCTTTAAACTCTCAAGGGAGATGAAAAAGGAAGAAAAAGATGAAACAGGACCATATGTCTTCCAGCTCTGACTGTGTCCAGGGCCACACGACCTGGAATATTCTCAGGCCAGTCACCCCAGAAAGTCAGACATGAATGCTGCGGCCACAAAAAATAAAAATACCAAACCACAAACATTAGCTGTGCAGAACAGAGCAGTAAGGCGGGCTTCCAGGTGCAGACATTGGACTGGACACCTGAAACCTCACCAGAACGGCAAGAAAGAGTTTCTATGCGGGAAGTGTAGATGCACAAGGATGGGAGAATCACAGAGAAAGTAACAGCAGCGAAATTCGAAAGCTGAAAAGCAGAGGGAAGACTGGCAAATAATTTAGTCAATCTGAAAAGAACCATTTCTAACCTGGCAATGGATAAATCCAGGCAGTGGCGAAAACCAATACAATATTCATTTTCATCTCCCTAAAGCCTTTGGAATTTGATACCTCCATAAATAGACGGGCTTATATAATAAAATAAGAATTGGTTGAAAGTCTGTTTATGAAGTAGTCAATCCCAGGTCCCCTCCCCACTCTGTGAGCTGAATCACTTCCCCTCTGGCCAAACAAAAGTCTGCAGCTTTATTCTTTGGTGAGAGTGAAAGAGAAGGTCTCTGGGCTGAAACACAGGAAGCTCAGTTGAGGGCTGGGAAATTGCACTGAAAATGGGGTATTAAGAGGACATTTACCTACTGGATGCTGAAACACCTACCTCCACCTTCTTCCCATGTGCCCCACCGTGATGCTGGCCGCCAGGAGGAAACACCTCTCAGGAGTGTGCCAGCTCCAGAGGAAAGACCAAAAGACACTGACACTAGAGTTTCCTCAGCTACACAGCCCCATGCAGTCACTCTGCAAGGACTCCCTCCGTCAGCAAGCACATGCTCAGAACTCCCAACAAGCTTGTTAATCCCTACTCCTAAATATGAACCGACAGAAATTGACAAGACAGCTGAAGAAAACTTCTGACATGAAAGAGAAAGGAAAAAATAAACATACTAAAGTAAGAAGCTTGGAGGAAATAGCCTATTTGAGGAGAAGAAATATCAGAAAAAGAAACTATATTTGCTAATTTCAGAGCTGAGAGAAGATAGTGCAACCATGAAACAAGAACAGGGTATGATTAAAAAGAAACATCCAGACCAAAAAAGAGCTCTAGGAAACTGCAAATACAATAGCAGAAATTAAAAATCTCAATATGCAGATAGAATAAAGTTAAAGATATTTCTCAGCAAGTAGTTTAAAAAGCAAAACAAGGACACATGAGATGCCACATGTAGACTGCTGAAACAGGATCTGCACCTCTCACAAAAATTAATTCACGATGGACAACAGACTTAAACTGAAGGCATGAAACTCTAAGAATTCTAGAAGAGAATGTTGGAAAACCTCTTATAGATATTGGCCTAGGCAAAGAATTTATGAAGACCCCAAAAGCAATCACGTCAACAATAAAAATAAATAAATGGAACCTGATCAGATTAAAAAGCTTCTGCACAGCCAAGGACACAGTCAATAGAACAAACAACCTACAGAATGGGAGAAAATATTTGCATGCTCCATATCCAATAAAGGACTGATAACTAGAATCTACAAAGAATTCAAGCAAAACAGCAAGAAAAAAAATCAAATAGCCCCATTAAAAAGTGAGCAAAGGACATGAACAGAAACTTTTCAAAGGAAGATAGACTAATGGACAACAAACACATGAAAAATGCTCAACATGTCTAATCATCATGGAAATGCAAATCAGGGCCACAATGAGATATCACCTAACTGCAGTCAGAATGGCTTTTGTCAAAGAGTCCCAAACAACAGATGCTGCCGAGGATGCGGAGAGAAAGGTTAACTGATACACTGTGGCGGGACTGCAAACTAGTACGACCTCTATGGAAAGTAGTGTGGAGATACCTCAAAGAACTAAAAGAAGATCTACCCTTTGATCCAGCAATCCCAGTACTAGTTATTTACCCAAAGGTAAAAAAGACATTTTATAAAAAAGAGACCCCACTCGAAAATTTATAGCAGCACAATTCACAATCACAAAGATGTGGAATCAACCCAAGTGCCTACCAATACATGAGTGGATTAGTAAAATGTGGAATATGTGTACCATGGAGCACTACTCAATCATTAAAAATATGGTGATCTAGTATCTTTTATAACAACCTGGATGGATCTAGAAGCCATTCTTCAAAGTGAAGTATCACAAGAATGGAAAAACAAACACCACATGCACTTAACACTAATTGGAACTAATCAATCAACGCTTATGTGCACGCATGGAAATCAAATTCAAGGGAAATCAAGTAGGTGGGAGGGGGGAGATGGGGATGAATAAATTCACACCTAATGGGTACAATGCACACTAACTGACTGAAGGGCACACATATAACTCGAACTGTATGGAAGGAAATTATGTAACCAAAATGTATGTACCCCCATAAAATTCTGAAATAATAATTTTAAACAGGATGCATGAGGCTGGGTGTGGTGGCTCATGCCTGTAATCCCAGGACTTTGGGAGGCCGCTTGAGCTCAGGAGTTCGAGACCAGCCTGAGCAAGAGTGAGACCCCATCTCTACTAAAAATAGAAAAATTATCTGGGCAGCTAAAAACAGAAACAAAAAATTAGCTGGGCCTGGTGGCACCTGCCTGTAGTCCAGCTACTTGGGAGCCCGAGGCCGGAGAATCTCTTGAGCTCAGGAGTTTGAGGTTGCTGTGAGCTAGGTTGATGTCATTGCACTCTAGCCCAGGCAACAGAGTGAGACTCTGTCTCAAAAGAAAAAAAAAAAAAAGAATTGTGTGAGAGAGAAGCATAAAACAATCAAAATGCCAGCCCAGAAGGTCCAATACTGGAGCAACAGGAGTTTTAGAAAGGATGAGAGATAGAGGTAGAATGGGCATGAGAGTGAGAGAGTCGGTGGGAAGGGAGAAAATTATCAATAAAATATTTTAAGAACCAAAGGACATGACTTTCCAAATTGAAAGGATTCACTGGATGCCAAATAGAGTGGGTAATGGATGAAAGGGGCACTCACCAGGTCTTGTGAAATTGCAGACTACTAAACACAAAGGGAAAACAGACCCTGCTGGCTTCCAGAGGAAAACTGTAGATCACATACAAAAGATTTGAATCAAAGATACTTTAGTTTTCCCAACAATAACACTAGAATGCAGAAAATGTGTGGTAAAATAATTTCCATTTTAGGGTTCTATATCCAACCAAACTATAAGCCAAGTGTGACAATAAAATAAAGACATTTTTAGACATGCAAGGTCTCAAAAGATATAAATGGGTAAGTAGGTAAGAGGTAACTCTAGGGCTTTCTTTTCTTTTTTCTTTTCTTTCCTTTCCTTTCCTTTCCTTTCCTTTCCTTTCCTTTCCTTTCCTTTCCTTTCCTTTCCTTTCCTTTCCTTTCCTTTCCTTTCCTTTCCTTTCCTTTCCTTTTCTTTCCTTTCCTTTTCTTTCCTTTTCTTTTTCAGACAGAGTCTCACTCTGTTGCCCTGGGTAGAGTGCAATGTCGTCATCATAGCTCACAGCAACCTCAAACTCCTGGGCCCAAGGGATGCTCCTGCCTCAGCCTCCCAAGTAGCTAGGACTATAGGCAGGCGCCACCATGCCCGGCTAATTTTTCTATTTTTGGTAGAGATGGGATCTCACTCTTGCTCAGGCTGGTCTTAAACTCCTGGCCTCCAGGTATCCTCCCACCTCGGACCAGCCAGGGACTCTTTGTTGAGAAGTTTCTGGAGGCTATCCTGCACATAAGAGGAGTAAGCCAGGTGAGAAGAACATACACGTGATGGATGCAATGAGAGATCCAGTGGGAAGAGACACAGATTTGAGGATGATCCTGAAGGGAACCCCAGATGCCAGCTGGAAACTATGGGGACAGAAAGATCAGAAGACTCGGAGAGAAATTTCTTCAGCATTTTGAATTTCACAGAATACTGGCTATGACCAAAAGTCTTGAGACTTTGGCAAGTGTTTGACATTAAAATAGGAATGAGTATATAGAAAACTAAACAAATGCAAAGCCTAGACTTTGAATCTTTAACTCCAGGGAAAACACAATGTTGTTCAAGAAAGGAAAAGTAAACCTAGTTTTACTACATGGACCAACTGTGAATTTACAAAGTTTAATAATGTAAGCACCCAGTAGTAACCTAATCAAAATTATGCCATGACAGTACTGGGAGGATGGAAGAGGGGACAGCCACACTTGGGTACAACGGGTGTGGGTGTGAAAGAGGACGGAGCTCTCAGTTACCATACTGGGAGGTCCCTGGACAGTTGTCACTATATTTCTGACAAGTCAAGAAGCAGAAGTTATGTTTTTCAGAGCATGTTATTTAGAGATATGAATGTAAATTTTAAAACAATTAGAGAAAAAGAAAGGTGAATTTGTCTTGTAATTTCTTTTATCTTGTAACAAATTACCATAAACTTATCAGACTAAAATATTCATGGAAAATAGCAATGGGTCCTCAAAAGTTAAAGATAGAATTATATCATGACCCAGAGATTCTACTTCCAGGGATATGCTCAAAAGAATTAAAAGCAGGGACTCAAACAAGTACATGTACCTGTGTGCTCATGGTAGCATTATTTATAATAGTTGAAAGGAGAAAACAACCCAAATTTCCATCATCAGATGAATTGATAAAAAAATTGTGGGATATACATACAATGGAATATTCAGCCATAAAAAGAAATAAAGTAATGACCCATGCTACAACATATAAAAACATTATGCTAACTGAAAAAAGCTGGTCAAAGAGTTATATGCTGTATTATTTCTTTTATATGAAATATTCAGCACAGGTAAAACTATAGAGACAGAAAGGGGATGGTTGCCAAGGGCTGTAGGGAAAGAAATGGGAGTAACTACTTAATATGTATAGGGTTCCCATTTGGGTGATGAAAACTTTTTAGATATAAAAAGTTTTAGAATTATAAGAGCTAGTGGTTGCACATCATTGTGAATGTACTAAATGCCACTGAATTGTTCACTTTGAAGTGATTAATTTTATGTTATGTGAATTTGACCTCAATTAAAACAAACTATATAATCTGATTACACTGTATCATTCTGCGTTAGTGTGTGTAGCACTCCACTAACCTGATTAAGATAATCTACCATGAGAAAGAGCTATAATCTCATTTCCTTTCTTCTTTATTTAGACTATGCTATTCTTTTCTTTAATTCAATTCCATTCCAAAAAGTGGAGGAGTACCTTCCTGTTCGAAAACCTAAGCCACCGAGGAAAAGAAGTGTTTATTAATGTCCTTTGAAAATGTTTTGGGCCCCTTTAACTCAAGTTTTCAACTATTAACAAATATGACAAGTCTGTACTCTCCAGCATGAGGGAGAATATCTAGAAATTATGACCTTATATATGTGAAATAAGACTCTGTTTCTGAAAACAAAAACAAAAACAAAAGCAAAACACCCCACTCATTGAGGTTGGGGCTTGCTTTTTCCACATTGTTGTTTATGAAACAAAACTGGAACAGTCTAACATTCATGCCTTAAGTGACTCTTCTAGTCACTTTGAGTATATATTTGTCAAGGCTGGAGGAGAGAATGCATATTTTTTTAGCATCTTATTAATTTATCATGAGCCTCCATTTCTATTCTTACTCCAACCTGGCAAATGCTAAGGTCAGGTCTGATGGGCATGTAAATCATTGATAAAAAGTAAAAATGAAAAGATTTTCTTCAAAAGGTGGGGGGACATTTTCTTGTTCCACTTTGTGAGCTGATTAGAAAAAGTGAACTTTATTTCATTTCTTCTTTGCATGTTTTCAAAAGAGTCGTGGGGAATATTACAAGGGCCTTCCACCTGGAGAACGAGGAAGTCGGTTCAGAGCTTGGTCTGGCTTCCTGTGCAACAAGGTCTTCCCATGGAAGATAGATATTATTGCTTAGTATGATGCTGAGAAAAAAGAGGCAGTTGGTTTAAAGAAAAATAGTAAGTAACAAGAAAATTCTGGGAAGTTGGCATAGTAGGAAGCACTACAAATCTGTCTCCCCATCTAGACGACAATTGAACAACTGTCTTAAAGATGCTCAAGAACTAAAGAAAAATGTAGAGAAAGTAAAAACAAAAACAAAAACAAAAAAAAAAACAACAAACCCAAAGAGCATGTAAATAAAATGGAAATGTCAACAAAGAGATAAAAACCTAAAAATAAATCATCAAGAAACTCTGGAGTTGAAAAGTATAAGAACTTCTGGTTCCTAATGAGAAGTCTATCTTTTATTCTTATTGAGGAGCCCTTATGCATAATGAGTCATTTTTCTCTTGTTATATATATATTCTCTGTCTTCGAACAATTGATAATGATGTGTTCAAGTGTGAATCTTCTTGAGTTTCTGCTACTTGAAGTTTATTGAGTTTCTGGAATTTGTGGATTAATGTTTTTCATCAAATTTGGAATGTTTTCATCCATTATTTCTTCAAATGCGCTTTCCACTTCTTTCTCTCTCTCATCTCCTTCCGAGACTCCCATTATGTGTATGTTGATATGCGTGATGGTGTCACATAGGTTCGTTTAAAAAAAATTTTCTTGTTTCTGTTCCTCAGACTGGATAATCTCAATTTTTCTGTGTGTTTTTTTGTTGTTTTTCATTGCTTTTATGGATATCCTCATTCCTGAATTCCCACCTCCAGAACGTGCATTTTTATTTATGTATGTATTTTTTATTATGGACATTTTCAAACACATACACAACTAGGGAGAATGGGATGATAGAGTCCCATGTACCATCAAGCCAGGTTCGTACGGCTGATTCTGTTTCACTTTGTCTTAGCCTGTGTCCTGAGAAGGCAGAGCCTGAGGCACAGACACGTGAATACTTTATTTAGGAGGGCTTTCCCAGAGGGAGAGCCAACAGTAGGGTGTGACATTTAGCAGTCGCTGCTAAGTGCAACTGATTGCTATTGAAAAGCCATTGTAGGCTGCTTTTCAGGACCATGCATCTGCGTGAGAGAGGCAGCAGAATAAATCCACTGAGACCTATCTCCCTTTGATGAAAGGGTCAGCAGATAGGGTACTAACTACTTTGCCCTTCCAATTGCACACGTGTGGATGCTGAGTTGGGTCTTTAGCCTCAGAAGGAAAGTCACAGACAGGGACTGAGAGTCCAAAGTGCAGGTGCAAGGGGAGGTGCTGTCAGGTGCCAGAGTCAGTTCTTCCAGCAGTGACTGGGACAAGTGGTAGACGAGGGCAAGAGAAATTGGAGGGTCTGATACACATCTATGTTCTTACATTACTCTCTGTCTCCCTTTCTGTGCTGGATTAGAAACGCACGTTCAACAAGCTTCCCAGGTGCTTCCAATGCACTCTGTTAGGGCACTTGTTCTCACTCTTGAATGCACATTGAAATCACAGGTGTCCTGAGGCTGGTATTTTCAGGTAGTTACATTTAGGAGGCGGGTTGCAGTCTAGGGCTCCCTCTTCTGGTGATAGTTAAGATTGCAGCAGGTAAGCCTTGGGTTTTTTTCTCAACATTCATGCCACAGTTCTCCACGCCTATTCATGTGATTTTCCATAAAAGGGGGCTTCTGCTCTGCTCTGCTCTAGGAAGACCCTCGGAGCCCTGAGATAAGCCCCAGCCTATGCATCTCCCTGGTGCCACGGACTGAGCCCTACAAGGGAAACTCAAATCCTACCTCCCTCAAAAGTTCTCCCAAAGACCTCCACTTGGGAATTGTGTCCTTCTTGGTACCCTTGGTGTGGGGTGGCAGTGGGGAACCACCAACTAAGATGATGCTTTGGCCAGTGCCTGGCCCTGGCGGTGATCACGAAATTTGACCTTTACTGAGCACTTACTATGTGTGTTGCACTGTTCTAAGTGCTCAACATACATTAACTCAGTAACCATCGTTACTCAATGACTTGGGCACCATTATTATCTGCACTATACAAACCAGGAAACTGAGGCACAGAGTGTTTAAGTAATTTTCCCAGAGTCCTACAGTCAGTCAAGAGGCAGAGCCAGGACCCTCAGGCAGACTGGTACAATAAATAACAGTATTTCTGTTGTTACTGTGCCCAGCTACTTGCCACCCATTATCACATTTAGTTTTGCAAACGAGATGTTGGGACTCAGAGAGAAAGAGGAAGAAAATGGAGCAGACTTAGGTCTGCCTGTCCCTGTGTGCCCCAGAACTCACTAGGTCTGCCCTGTGGGCTACCTGCATAAGATGCATCTGGATGCCATAAAATGCGTATTCCTCGTGGTTCTGACCCAGCAGATTTGGAGATGGGTTGTGAGAATCTGCATCTAAATAGGCACCCCCAGTTGATCCTGATTCACACTGAAGTTTGGGAAACCCGCCAGTCCCCAACCTGCCACCCCCATTAGAGCACATCCCCTCAGTCACCTTAGAGCAAAATTACATGACCATGGGCCTGTTTATAATGGTTAAAAATGCAAGTAACAGAGTCGTTGACAACAGTGGCTTAAAAATCCTAAAGGTCTTATACTATTTATTTAATAAAACGTGCAGAATTAGACAGCCTCAAGACTGGTGTGACAGCTCAGCAGGGCCACTAGCGTCTGTGTTTCCCGGTCCTTGGCTGTTGGTCGTGCTTCATGCTTGATCCAGGCATCTTGGCCACACAGTGACTTCCCCCAATTTGCTGCAGCAAGGGCACAGTCCCAGGACTCCAGCTCAACCTAGTAGATGTTCTCACCTGGAATTATTATATTGGAGCTGGTGGCAAGCAGAGGGTACAGTGCGGACTCCATTCTGGGGGATGATGGTGATGGTTCTGGTGACCCAAACAGATCTTGTGCTCTATCATTCTTAGGTCAAGCAATGATGTCCTCACCTTGATAGATTTTGTGATGCAATTTTGACTGTGGTGTTGGCCATGTGGCTCCTGCCCGTTTTCTAAGCCTGGTTTCCTAATTTTTCCAGCTGGTCTGTGAGTTCCCCGATGTAGTTTCGATATGCTCTCCCGTCCTCGATTCAGCCAGAGTCAGCGTCCACTGCTCACAGACAGGTCTACCAGGCTACATAATTCCACGGCGACACCCCCCAGCCATGGGGGGAAAGTTGCCCACTATTTCATGGCCGAAACCTGCGTGTCCTTCCTTCATCACACTCATCACAACCTGTGGGTATTTTGTTTGTTTGCCTGCTCCTGTCTGGCTCCCCGCTGGGAGCCAAGCTCCATGAGGCCATGGGCTGCTGTGTTCTTGTGTGGATGGCATAGGGCCTGACAGGTAGTGGGTGTCCAACATGCATGCGGGCGGCTGGATGGATGCATGGACGTGTGGATGGTTAAAGAGGCTTGTTTGGAGACAGGGCCTACCTGGGAGTCACCAGATGGGCAGATAAGTCCCTTACTTCGGGTCGCATTCCTTCCCCCAGAGTCACATGGAGACTCCAGTTCTGCTCTTTTGTGATGAGCAGGCCCGTTGTTGACTCCAGGAGGGCAACACGGAGAGAAAACCCTGTTCTTAATCGGAGTCATGAGAGGTGTCCCTACCCTGGGTGGGGAGGGTGCCGGCCACCCCAACGAACCGGCACCAGCCAAGCACAACAGCAACAGGAAACAATAATAAAATACTAGTGAGATAAAGGCTATAACTGGCTTTAATGCCTGTGCATAATGCCTACTTAGACATCGATAACCCTGGAAATGATAGGGGAGACATTAATGACACAAGGAAGTCACCCCCCCAGGCTGATGTGTGTTGGGGCCTATTCTAGTTACTGTTGCTGCATAACACGCCACCCCCCAACTCAGTGGTGGAAAATATCCATGTATCAAGCTTATGGGTGAGGATTTTGGACAAAGCACGTGGCGGTGGCTTGCCTGTGCTCCACGGTGTCTGGGGCCGAGGATCCCCCCGGGTCTGGGGCTGGCGTTACCTGAAGGCTTACTTACCTGAAGGTTGGTGGTTGATTCTGGCTACGGGCTGGAACCTTAGCTGCACTGTTGGCTGGGCACCTGGATAAGGCTCTCCACGTGATCTGGGCTTCCCTGCAACGTGGTGGCTAGGGCTCCAAGGGTGAGTGTCCTGAGAGAGAGAGACAGAGAGAGAGAGAGAGAGAGCAAGACAGCGCACGAGTGAGCATGCGTGAGCCAGGCAGAGGCCATCTTGCCTTTTGCCATGTATCAGAAGTCACACAGCGTCGCTTCCACTGCATCCTGCTGGGCAACGCAGTCTCAAAGACAACCCATGTTTCAAGGGGAGAAATTAGACTCCACCTTTTGATTGAGTTTGGAAAAGCACATGGAATTAGAAATATCACTGTCGTCATTTTTGGAGAATATACTCTGCCTCTGGGCCCCTCCCCCTGTCCCGTCCACCAAACTGGAATTCACTCAGGCCAGCCAGGGTCCATCTCTTCCCAGTCCCTCCCACCTACCGCCCTCAGACCATGTTGCTCAGGTTCACTGACACGTCTTCCCCCCTCATCTTTCTCCCCCTGCCAGAGTCCAAGGCCCCTGCCTGAACTTGAGGAAGTCTTAACGTCCTTCAAGGCTGGCTCCTGTGGGACGCCCCCCCCCTCCCGCCCCCCGGCCTCCCAGCTGGACCTCAAGCCTCCTTTCCCCTCTGAAACCTGCTCCTCCGTCCAGCACTGCTGCGGTGCTCTGAGCACCTGGGGCCTCCACCAAAGAAGATGCAGCTTCAGCTTCCTGGGCTTGGGCCAAGGTCCTGGATGGGGATTAGGGGCCAGAGGGGAGGGAAAGAGCTTCCCACATCCCAGTCCCCCACTCGGGGGAGGAGGAGCCCCAGAGCTGTGCTCCAGGAGACCTGGAAGCCCTGAATTGCTCAGGCTGAGACACGCCGGTGTCAGTCGCATGCTTCCTTCCTTCACACCCCACATCCTACCCCTGGGCACGTCCCATGGGCTCTGCCCCCTCCACTTCTCCCCCCACCCATGGCTACCACCCTGGGCCAGGCCACCCTCATCTCTCACCTGGACACCTACCGTAACCTCCACCATGGGTTCCGTGCGGCGGCCAGAGGGTTTCTTTTAAAAACACAAGTCAGATCCTGTCACTTCTTTGCTCAAAACCTCCCTGGGGTTTCCATCTCATTTGAAATAGAAGCCACAGCTCTTGCAATGGCTTACAAGGCCCTGCGGGATCTGTGTCCCCTCCCAGCACTGCTCTGTCCTCACCTCTGACTGCCCTTGCCTTGCTCGTCCCCTTCCATGCTCTGCAAACACGCCAGGGCCACTCCCACCTCAGGGCTTTGCCCGGCTCTCCTGGACTCGCTCCTTTGGATTCTCACATGGCTCCCTCATATCTCATGCTAGATTCCTCCCCAGATGTCACCTGTCAGGGGGCCTGCCCTGCCATGTCTCTCCCACATGTACCCCTGTCCTGACTTCTGTTCATCAGGGTGCCAATCATTACTTGAATTGATGTTTTGTATTTATTTGATTATTCATCTTATCATCTATCTCCTTCTACCTTCTACCTCCATCCCACTACCCACCCTCCCACCCCCCTGATGGCAAAATTCCAGATTATCTATGCTGAATCCCTGGGCCCTGATCACAGGTGGGGCTCTCTAATCACAGTGATTTGGTGAAATCTTGGCCATGGAATTTAATGGCCTGATGCCCCTGGAAGGTCACATATTGCAGGATTGGGTGGGTTGGATTGCCAATGCCACACACAAAATGCCACAATCTTTCCATAGAGTTATGCCCCCAGCCCACATAGGCATTTTATGACTAAACACAGCTGGGCCTTCAGTCTGAAGCACTAAGATGACCTTACAACCGCCTGTAATTCCCATATGGACCACTAGGAGGTGCCCCACTCTCCCTAAGGGCTAAGAAATACTGTGAAGGGCACACTCCAAACTGACAAGTGTGTCTGCCTGGGAAGAAGTGAAAGAGTAGGAGGGAAGGGGGAGCTGTCTATTTTTTACTCTCTTATAGGGTTACATATGAAGAGATTTTTATACTGTGGATATATTTGCAAAAAATATTTTAATGTGTCTATATATATTTTAAAATTATATTTTACAAGAGACAACGTGAATCTACTAGAGTGGCCATAAAGTCTGAATCCATAAGTAATATTTTGTTCCAGATCGAACCCCTCGATCACATCTTATGAGGCATGCTAATGGTGCAGGTTATTCAGTGAAAGCCAGAGACACAGATCATCCAAGGCAGTGTGTGAGGTTGATGGAGTTGCTGCATAACACTCCACTTTCATTGCAGTTTGCACAGTACAACCAACGATGCCTCAAGGAGTGGCAACACGTTGAACTTATATAATGGCACCTAGCATATCGTGTATTGTACTGTGATATCAATAAATCACTTCATGCATATTTACCTGTGTTTCCACTTGTAGATTGGCAACCACTGACAGATAAAGAAATGATTGCAATAAAGTGCTGTAGGTGATCATAAAGATATGTGAAGACTAGCGTGAGACCAAGGAATGAAGAGAATTTGCTCCAAGCTTCCGTTTCGCCATTGGCACCAGGGTGTGATAATGTCCACCTTTGAAGGCTCCTGGGAGGAGAAATGGCATAATGTCAGGGGGAGCCCCTGGTACTGGGCAGGCTCCAGGTTGAATCCAGCATCTGTGGCTGGCTCTGCCAGGCAAGCGTGATCAAGGTTGGGAGGAGGAGTGGTCTAGAGCCATAAGTAGGATGGGTGGAGAAGTGCTTCTGGGAATAGGGACTCTTGGATTCCCAGCACTGATACTTCTCAGCACAGGAATGAGAGAGCCAATAACTGAGCAGTTGCAGGAGAGGAGGCGGGGAGGAGGCATTCGAGAGTGCCTCCCAGGGTTTGGGTGCCACAGCAGAGGCACACTCCCTTGGGTTTCTGCATCGTCTACCTCCCGATCTCCTTGTAAACCCGTGATAGCATTCATCACTGGATACTTCTTTAGAATTTGTGCAGGTAGCACTGCATAGCATACAGCTTAGGGACTAGAGCCAATCTACCTGGGTATGAATCCCAGCCCTGCCATTTACTAACTCTCCTGTGACCTAAGTAACTAAGTCTCAGCTCCCTCCTTTGTAAAATGTGGATAGTATTAATATTATTACTTTCCTCAAATAATTGTTAGGATTAAATGAATTCCTATAAAATGCTTGGAATGTGACTAGCAGATTGTATACTCTCAATGAATGTTAGATATTACAGTTTTTTCAGTCATTCCAATAAATCACTTCACTCATTTATTCATCCACAATCTCATTCACTTCCTTAGCTATTTTATGAATATTTATGGATGCTTAATCTACACCAGACATTATGTTAGTGTGGAGAATGTAGTGTTAAAAAATGTGATTTTTGCCCATGACAAGTACATAGTTTAGGAGGGGAAAGGATAGACACATGCCAGATGACTTTAAGCCAAAGGGGTCTAAAAAGACATGTGCACAGTGAAGGGAAGCATAGAGAAAAAAGGGATCACGTGTGCTTGGGTGCAGCAAGGTAGAGGGATGTAGGGAAGGTTTCCCAGAACAGGGAACATTTGAGCTGGGTGCTGGAGTGAATAAATGTTTTCATGGAGATGTATAATAATAATAAATAATATATTTTACTGCATAACAAACCTGAAAACAATGACAAAACAACAGCCAGTTGTTGCCTGGCAACAACTGCCAGTTCTGTGCTGGCAATTTGGGTTAGGTTCAGCTGGATGGTTTTCTACTAATCTTCACTCCAAATTCAATTTCTTTCATAGATACAGGGATATTCTGAATACCTATTTCTTCCTGAATGAGTTTTGGGAGTTTGTGGTTTTGAAGTAATTTGTCCATTTCATCTAAGTTGTAAAATGTATTTTCTCATAATAAGTTTGTTCATAATAGTCCTTTGTTATTCTTCAAATAGCTATAGGGCCTCTTATTCCCAATTTTAGTAATTTGTATCTTTTTTTATTTTTTTCTGATCAGTGTGGCTAGAAATTTATCAATGTTATTCATCTTCTCAAAGAATCCAGTTTAGTTTCATTGATTTACTATTTTTTCTATTCTATTGATTTAGGCTCTTTGCTATTTCCTTTCTTCTTATTTTGGATTTAATTTCTTTTTCTTTTTTCAGTTTTCTAAGGTTGATTGAAGCTGAGTTGATTGATTTCTTTCTTTGTTTCTAAATTAGGAATTTTAATGCTGTAAATTTTCCTCTAACTACTTCTTTAGCTGTATGCTACACATTTTGGTATGCTGTGTTTTTAGTTTAAAATGCTTTATAATGCCTTTTTAAATTTCTTCTTTGACCCATGAGTTATTAAGAAGGCTTGTTTTCAGTTTATGAATATTTGAGGACTTTCCAGACATATTTAGGTTATTGTCTTCTAATTTAATTTCATTGTGGCCAAAGAACATTAAGACTTTTTATAATTTTTATTGTTATTGATGGATTGATCCTTTTATCATTATAAAATATTTCTCTTTTTCTCTAGTAACAATTTTTGTGTATTTTGTTTGATATTCGATTACTATTTGTGTGGTATATCATTTTCCAGCTTTTTTTGATTACTATTTGTATGCTATATCATTTTCCATCCATTTAGATTTAACCCATTTTACCTCTATACTTGAGGTTAATTTTTTGTGGCAGCATATAGTTGCATCTTGCTTTTTCCAGTCTGACAATAGTTGCCTTTTAATTGGGTATTTAGGCCATATGCATTTAACATAATTATTAACATGGTTGAGTTTAAACCTACTAGATTGTTACTTATTTTTTCTCTGTCTCATATTTTCTTTATCCCATTTTCTTTCTTTTTCTGCCTTTTTTCTATTAATTGAGTATTCTTTACTATTACATTGTGTTTACCTTATTGGTTTATTAATCATAACTCTGAGTTTTTTTGTTTTGTTTTGCTTTAATGGTTTCTTTAGGTTTATAGTATATATCTTTAACTTACAGTCTCTCTTCAAATAATGTTTCATCACTTCTATGTTATGTAAGAAATTTATATCAATATATTTTAATTTTCCCCTTCCTGGCCACTATGCTATTAATTTCATATATTTTACTTCTAAAGTGTTGCTATTATTTTTGCTTTAAGTGTAGAGGATGCCACCACTAAATTTATTAGTAATGTTGATGTCTCTGTCACCAGCTCATTCCTGATGGCCTTGATGAGTGGTGGGCGTGCCCTCTGGGCCCTCTGTTGGAACACAAGCCTTTGGGCAGGTTGTCTCCTGGTCCCACGCACCATGACAATTCATCCATTTCAATTACACTCAGCATAAGCTATGATTTTTTCCAGATATTTGGAACCACTAAGCCATAAGTTTGCACCAGCTCCAAGGGTCTTCACCAGGGTATTAAATCCCATATCACAAAAGAATGGCCCCAAGTCAATACATTTGTTCTTGATCAGACTAAAGTTCTAGTTTTCTTGATTAAATACCCCCAAATCCACTCCCAGAATACTTCCCTGATCCTATCGTCACATGATGGCTATTATTTTTCAGCTCCTTTGGACTACAGTCCCCTTACTCCCTTATCAGATATGACGTATCCCTAGCTGAGGTAGGCTACAAGTTAACATTGTTTATCAGCCTGGAAGCCAAGAGAAGAGGCAGAAACAGATCTTGAGTAGGGCTCCTGTTGCCTTGCAGGGGAAGAGGCTTCTTCAGTGTCTTCCCACAGGGGGTAGGGGGTGGTTACCAGATCTTAATAGGAAGAGAGTCAACCACCTCTGTGAGTGCTAAGGGTCCAGAGGAGTCTGGAATTCAAAATCTTTGTGGGCATCCACCTGATGTCCCCATTCCATGTCGCCTGGGATGATATGGGATGAAGATAGGGTTTTCACTGGCAGCTGGGTGGTGAGTGACTCAATCCCAAAGACCTAAATTACCGGCTACTTTCTTATGCCACTGCTGGTACCACTGTCAGTTGAATCCTACAGGAAACAGACACCGAGATGTAGGTAGGAGTTTAAGAGGTTTATTGGGGGATAATGCCTTTGAAGATAAAAAGGGGGGAGAAAGCAAGTTAGGCTAAGGAGAGCCTCAGACAGCAATGCAAATCTTACAAAGTCTCAGCCAACCCAACAGTGAGCTCCAGAGCAACATTTGCCCACCAGAGTAGCCCAACATTGGGCAGAAGTCACCAGGCTTTGGCTCCTGTTGTCTCAGCAACTGCCTGGGGCTGCCCAGGAAGAGCATGGCCTAGCCTCAGAGCTGAGATGGAGCCTGAAGGTGCTACCAGCTGGAAGCCATCAGCTAATTGCAGCTGACCAAGTTCTTTCATGAGGGGACAAACGAGTGACACAAGAATAGACCAGGCTTCTTCACATAGCAATATGGGGGCTGTGTTCCAGGAGGGTGAGAACAGAAGCACATAAGGCCTCTTGAGGCTTAGGCTTTGGAATTCACACAACCTCTCTTCTACCATGTTCTATTGACCGAAGCAGGTCAAGGGGCCAGCTCTGGTCCAAGAAGTAGAAACAGACTCCATCTCTTGATGGGAAGGAATGGTGAAGTCTCAATAAAAGGGCTGTGCTTACAGGAATGGGAGAAATTATTGTGGCCATGTTTGCAAACACTATGCCACCAGTGATATTTATTATACCTCTACTATATACCAGGTGCGTAGGTTCTATGATTATTCTCATTTTACAAAACAGAAAAACCAAGGAAAGAGAGGTTAAATAGTATGACCAAGCTCATAAACCTAGGAAGTGACGGAGCCAAGCTTTGCATGGAGGCAGGAGGAACAGGAGTGCAGTGACGGGTCTGTTCCTTCTCTGAACACGGCACTCCTTGGCCTGGGGCTGTTATTCCTTCATCTCTGTACACCTCAGTGATGGCAATACAGCTAAATCAGAGAGCTGTAAGTATAATACGCCCAGCCAAAAGTGACTTAAACAATAAGAATATGTATTATCTCACTTAATGGCGGGTCTGAGATTTGGTGGTTTTAGGGCTAGTTAATTCAATGTCTCATCAATGTCAGAGTTCTGGGTCACTTTTTCTATACTTTTTGTCTTCCTCTTATGCTCACGGAATGATCGCCACAGTTCCAGACATCCTCCTTTTAGGATTCTATTCAACAACAACAAAAACAAAGGGCAGGGCTTACTTTATTTTTTATTTTTTTGAGACAGGGTCTTGCTCTGTTGTCTGGGCTAGAGTGCCGTGGCATCATCATAGCTCACTGCAACCTCAAACTCCTGGGCTCAAGCGATCCTCCTGCCTCAGCCTTCTGCAGCTGGGACTACAAGCATGCACCACCTTGCCCGGCTAATTTTGTGTTTTTTGGTAGCAACAATGGTCTCACTATTGCCCAGGCTGGACCAAGTTTCCTTTTTTTATTCGGAGGGAAAATCTTTCCCAAAAGCCTGTCATAAAACTTCCCTTATGTCCCATTGACCAGATGAGGTCATGTGTCCACCTCCAAAGCAATGACCGGCAAAAGGGAAGACAATTGTCGTGATGGGGTGAGACCAATCAGAATTTATCTTCTGAGGCAGGTCACATTGGTTTTGGACCCCAGACAAAAAATCCAGGGTCTAATTGGTAAGAAAGAAGGAGATAACTATGGGCCACCAAAAGTGTCCAACACATTAGCATAGTGGCTTTGGCTCTGAAGGTAGATGGAGGGTTTGAACCCCAATTTCTCCACTTCATGGCTCTGTGATCTTGCACAAATGACTCAACATCTCTGAGCCTTAGCTTCCTCCACGGTAACATGGGGGGTGTTAGCATCTATCCCATAGGAGTGTTGGGAGGATTAAATGAGATACTGCATAGAAAGCACTTGGCACGGGGCCTGGCTCATCACAAGTGTTCTCCAGAGGCAGTGACTAATTTATACTGAGTGGCATTCTATCTTGAAATGTGTAAGGGTGGCACTCAATAAGACTGACAACTAAAGCCCGCTGTTGGGTGGGGCAAGGTGTGAACTTCCTGTGGCTAGTGGGCCATCACGAAAGCGCCACTCCCTCCAGGACAGCTAGAGGTAGTGGAGTGGACCTCCAGGGGCCGAAGCTGAGGGCCACGTTGCCTGTGCCAGGTGACACGCGGTACAGACAGCCTGCATTTAAACACCAGCAACACGGAGGGTGTTGTTGGCCATGTTACATCAGCACCAGGGAAACATGCGATTGTCAATTTCCTTCTAATTCCCTCTCTCCCTGCTCTGACTTTGAAGGATCGGATAACGGGAAGGGAGGAAGGATAGGTGGAGGAGAAGTGGACAGCGCCTGCTTAGCCAGCACCGGCGAGGCCTGAGCTGAGCACAGGGGAGAAGCTTTGAGCTGGATGTGAGGTTAAGGTTTCTCTCTAGACTGGATGGGTCCTTTAAATTCAGAAAGTGAGGTAGAGTTGTCAATATGGGATCAGACAGCACAGAAGTCTGATGGGATCTGCCTGGGGTTATTTTAAGGGACAAAGGCAGAAGAACCATCAGAGTGTGTGTGAAGGCAGAGAAGGTTCCGGTTGAGTTAACAGCGCTGTGACCACCAGCAGCCTGCTCTGCCAGAGGGTTCCAGCAAAGACTCTGAAGTCACTTCTTACACTGAATCATGTAGAACAGCCCTAAAGAGCTTGCCTGGCCACACAGAGAATGACTGAAGCCTACCATGACAAGGAGCTGTCTCCCAAGGCAGCCTCTATTTTTGGACATCATACTAGAAAGTTTTCCTAAATTGACTTGAAATGTCTTCCTATTTTTGCCCCTGGAGCCATGCAGAACAAGCCCACTCCCCTTGGACACAGGAACGCAGGGAGCAAGGCGCCCCAGGTTCATCCCTTCTCCGGAAGGGCTGGCCCCAGCTCCCCTCTCTCCTCACCACCTTAGGGGAAACAGTAGTCTGGCAGACTCGGTGCCACGTGGCTGCACTGGTTTAATATTTATTTTGAGTGTAAGGGTGTGGATGCCGTGGCAGGTGACTAAGCACCCCCTGGAATGCCCCAACTGCAGGCTGGGGATCAGCAAACGGTCCAGGCCAGCTTCTGCCCCATATTCATCCAGAGAGTCCCTGAGTCCGGGCCGGTCTGTCCCGCAGCGTTGAAGGGTGTTAGGGATGAGCAGGGCCGCGGGGCTCCCAGAGCAGGCCCTCGGGAGAAGCAGCCAGGGAACGTGCAAAAGTGCCCAAGTCGTGGGCCGGGGTAGACCCAGCCAACCTGGGGGGAGGGGAGGGAGAGTGTGCCGGAGACTGATGTCCACATCCAGCAGCCTTGGGGGACAGAGTGGGTTTCCCAGGCTGGATAGCATGGGCAGGGGTCTCACTCCACAGGTGAGCCCTCCCTGCTCTGTGTTACCCAAGTTTGTACGGGGGGCCCCTGGGCCCTTCACTCGGCCACGTCGATGGACAGCATGGCCTTGATCGCAGGGAACTTGTTGCAGGAGAAGTCGGCGAGCAGCTGCTTGGTGCCACTCCGGGTGGGAAGGATCTCAAAACGGACCCGGGACCGCTCCTTGGGGCGCAGGGTGGGCACGCTGGTGGGGAGGACACGGGTCAGTGTTGATGCCAGAGGCACAGACCTTGGACTCGATGGGCCTCTGTAGCCTCCTGCCTGCTCTGGTGGGGGCTGGGCTGCTTTAGCTCCCTCTAGCTGCCTCCCTGGGTCTCCAGGCTCCTCCAGCCCTGGGACACTTCAGCAGGGGAATGGGGAGGGTGGTCGGTCCCATGATCTCCCAAACATTCTAAGCCCCGAGGGCCAGCTGTTAGCTGTGGTGATCTGGACTTCCCAGCAGTTCAAGTTTGGTAAACCAAATGCAAAGGCAGATTCTCAGTTCCAAGACTCCCAGAACAGAAGAGAACCCAAGGCAAAAGGGAGCTCTGTCTGCCTTGCCCAGGGCCCCACAGGCCCCTGCCACCCCTGCCACTGTCCCCACACAGCCACTCGGGCCTGGGACTCACTCGATCTTGAGGTTGCCCCGCAGTAGGCCGCTGCCCTCCACCATCAGCACGCAGTTCTTCACGGGCTCGTCCAGGGGGTTGGAGAAGAGCATCTGCACGCTCATGGGCTTCCGCACGTGAGCCTCGTCCAGCACCTGCCGAGAGAGGGGCGCCGAGTCAGCACCCCGCTGCTCAGCCCCTGCCTGCCACCCGATGAGGCTGGGCAGGGGCGCCTGGTGAAGGGGAGGCTGTCACTGAGGACAGAGGACGGGAGGGCCATGTATCTAGTCCCGTAGGTGCCAGGCACATTGTCAGACAGCCTCCCGATGTCCACGCAGGGGGTTCCCAGGATGTCGCCATCACCCTTGCTGTGGACGGGGAACCCAGGCTCGCAGGAGGAAGGGGCACAGTGCAGTGGCCGAGAGCACCAGGACCTCCCTGCCCGACTCAGCTCATCCAGGGAAGGGGAGCCCTTGTGTCCCAGGACAGCCCAGTTCCACCGCAGGCTCTCTGAGGGGTAGGAACGTCTTCAGGTTGATTTTAACAACATGACTTTCCTTAAACTTCCTGCTCACGGTCCTGTTTCTTCCCTTAAAGTCTCAAACCTCCCCCCTGGGAGGCCACCACCCCACCCCAACCCACGCCCTGGCTCTTACACCGTAACCGCACTGTCCTTGATCAGGGGTCAGAGAAGGTAAAGCCTGGGTTTGGGGTCAAAAAAGCAACCAGGACAGTGTACTCAGACACAAAGACTGAAGCTGCTGTGCTTTGCCAAGATGCAGCCGAGACTCTGGGGCAGACAAGTCACCTCTCTGGACCTCAACTTCTTCATGTGCTAAAGAGGAACAGGCACCCGCCCCTCCTGGAAGGGACCAAATGAGATGACACAGGACAGGGAAGAATGCATATGGGAGATACACATTGAAATTTCTATTGGGCCAGTGGATTTCTTTTCTTCTTCTTCTGAGGATCACTGGAGGCTGCTGCTTTGTTAGGTTGGTTTTTGTTTCTCTTGCCACTAATCCTCAGAGCAACCGTTTTACGGGAACAAAGCTGATGTTCAGACTGATTCAACAACTCGGAAACTTCACACACTAGAAACAGCAGGGCCCAGCTAGTTCCAAAGATTTCGCTTTTTTTTGATAGGCTCTGCAACACCTACAAATAATTTGTGAATAATTGAAGCACAATCATAATAATAATTTGTGAATAATTGAGACCATGATCTGTGCTATACTTTGTCCTGTAGAACTCATTTAAGTGTAAGGCATAATTTGAAGGATGAAGCATAATTTTCTGCTATTGGGATCTAACAAAGTAATCAAAATGGGGCCATATTTTCCACATTGATATTTAATTTGAGATTGCCTTGCAACCTCCAAATTTGTTTTTCTTTCTTCATTTCTGCTTAGCACCCTCTCCTATCTGTAAATGTGCCCACAGGAGGGGATAGGGGGCCACTGAAAACCTGTGTTTGACAGCCACAGGTCATGGGTTAATTTGAAGGACATCACCCTTTGGAACAACATTCAGATTTTATGGTCTGAGTCTATGGTCTAAGGTCCTCCATGCTAACTGCCAATCAGTGCCAGAAGAGATAATGGAGTTTCGCCCAAGCAGTTATCTTTTCATACAGATCACCTTCCCTAGTTTAAAACCCTGTGCCCTGCTCTGAGTGAGCTATGCACTGATTCATTCAATCAGGACAAGAATGTCTTGATTCTGGGCAGGCTTAAGCAGAGTGGAGAAGAAAGAGTCTTTTCAAAAGATTAAATAAGAGAGTTCACGATGGCACATTTCTAGCCTGTATGTATTCTGATTTCCTTTCTAAAGACATTATAGTGTCTTTAGAGATAAATTAGACTTGCTATGGAAATCCAAAAGATGCCGGGCCAAAGTGCTAAATAAAAGATAACTGTAAGAATGTCTGAGGATATTGGAAAAGGGAATATAATGGGGAAAAAACTAACTTCACTTAAGCCCTGATCATTTTCATGCAGAATGTTTTCATGACTGAACTGGCCGCTGCCCAGCGTCATTTTCTGGCCTTGGGAATTAGGATGGGCCCCTGGCGGTAACAGACATGGGGAGTGTTTCTTGCAAGTGCCTTGTGAAGCAGGAGAGGCTTTCCCCGGGGGGGACAAGTGTGGACTGACAGCTCTCCCCTGGGCAGGGAAGAATGCAAGCCCAGAGCCAAGAAGCTCTGTTCCAATCTTGCCCCGAGGAGGGGGCTGTTTCTCTGTTACAAATATTGATTATCTGCTAAGATACTGTGCCAGGGGAGACGGTGATGAACCCAGAACAGAGGTAGCACCTGCTGTGGAGTTTACACCTGCGTAGGGGACCACAACCATGTCGTTGCACAAAGAAAGATATTCTTTTAGCTGGGACAAATGCCGTGAAGGAGGAGGACAGAAGGTTCTGAGGGTGTATAACTGGGAGCAGGCCTTACGGTGGGGTGTGGGGTCAGGAAAGCCATCCCTGAGGATGTGTGCAGGAGAAATACTTTACTGTCCCTGTGACAGAGCTGGAGCAACTGAGGCTCAGATTAAGGGACCTGCCCAGTGTCACTGCTGGTACATGCAGGGGCTCAGGTACAACACCAGGCTCATTTGGTTACATGGACTGATCTCCTGGCTCTCTCTGCTGCCCCCAAACTGGCTCCCTGACCTCTCAGGTCGGGGACCAGCTCTCCCACTCTGAAGCACAGTCCAGACTAACCAGGACCGTGACAGGGTGAAATCGTAGGCAGCTGCATGGAGAATTGGACCCCGCATCAGAACTGACACCCCGGCCCCCCTGCTCTCTGCCTGAGGTCTGGAATCCCCGCAGCTAGGCTGCAGCTTAGGGGCAGGTGGGGCCAGGGCAAGGCAGCCATGACTTTTGCAGCTCTTCTAGTGATCTGGGACTTGGGAAGCTGGTGGCATTGTGATTGCACAGGAAAAGCTGTCGAGACTGCTGGGGCAGAGGGTGGATACAGCAGACAGGAGAGGGGCCCAGTGCATGAGGTTGGAGCCCAGGGGAAGACCCATCTTCTCTACTCATCTGTCTGCCTGTCCTTGTCCGGCCTCTTAGGCCTCAGATCTGTGCTGCCTGGCTCAGTGCCATCCACTTGGGCTGGGGTGGTTTGAGCCCAGGGGCCAGAAGGCCAGCACAGGTGTTCTTGCTGGGTGCCGAGGAAGGGATAGAGTTGCACCACGGGCCTCCCACAGACCTGCAAGCCCCATAAGCCTGGGAATGAAGCCTGCAAACAAAAGCGAGCCCTAAAAGCAGGAAAAGAGGAGTCTTTGTTCTCAATCAGTTTGGAGATGCAGTTGCTGGCTACTGAAGTACCAGGACAGCTTGGAAAGGGCATGGGCTGGGAGTCGCAGGCTAACCCTGGCTCTGGCAGTAACCTGTTTTCCCTTCTTTCTGGGCCTCGGTTTACTCATGTGTGAAATGACAGGGTCCAGGGCATTGGACTAGGCTACTAGGAGTCCACAGTTCTGTAACTCTAGGGTGACAGAGATGCATGTGGGTCAGCCCGTTTCTGATCTGGCCCATGAATAGGGGCTGTGCTGTGGTCCTAGAAGGACACGTCAGCTTGCCGTGGGCAGCACGCACACCTGTGGCTCCCAAGCCTGGCAGAGCCCACACACAGCAGACGCTCAGCAGCTGAGTGGGTGGGTGAATGAGCTCCCTGCAGCCCCTCCTTGGCTGACACTCCCAGAGGGTCTGGAACTAGGACCAAAGAAGCTGCCAGGCAAACGTGCCTGTCTATCTCTCCAGACAGAGGGCAAGAACCCTGGCCCGAGTGGGGGTTCTTGGCTGGTCCATTGGGCAGATGTCGGAGCCGAGCTGGGCCCAGTTCTCCGCCCTCCCGGCAGGGAAGTACCTTCCTTTGTGGTTTGGGAAGGTGGAGGCTCATGGGGAGTGGGGGCCGGGCTGACTCGGGGAGGCCCCCTTCCCAGCCCGTTACCTCCAGGGTCAGGGTGGGGTTGTCCAGGATGACGTCCCGCTCCACCACCACCTCCGCCTCGCCGGGGACCTTGCACACGGCTGTGATCCGGATCATGTTGTCCGCCTTCAGGTAGTTCTGGTACTGAGCGTACGAGATCTTCACCGGATGCTGTGCTTCTGGAAGGGGGAGCGAGGGAGCAGAGTGAGAGGGAGTGGGGATGGCTTCGGAACCTTCTCCAGAGCTGACGCCAAGCCTGGGTGAGTGGCGGGAGACCAGGACGCTGGCTGGCTGGGCAGATGCCCGGGAGGATGGGTTGCTTCCGCCCCACCCTGGAAAATGTCAGCGGGCAAGTGTCCTTCTAAGGGGCAGAGGAAGAACACAAATGCTACCTGACTGTTTAGTGACAACAGCTATCCCGCCCACTGATAACACAAGAATAGGCAGGAAGGGAGGCCGGAGTATCGGCTAAATAAATGCCTTGGGTCCTCCTGGCTGTCTAATAACCTGCACCTCTATTGCAACAGCATCCAGAGCCACAGTCCCCCTCGGGTCTCTCCTGTTTCTAAACCATCCCCACGCCAGCCAGAAAACACTTTAGAAGATTAGGGTTGTTTTTTTCTAAATCATGTCACTTCAAAAATCGTCCATGGCTCCTTGCTGCCTTAGGGATGATGGTCGGACCCCTCACCTGGCCCTGCACCATCTGAGCGCGCCCCACCTTTCCCTTAAGGGAACCCTCGGCACCTCTTGCCATTCCTCGGGCAAAACATGGTCCCGGGTGCTGCCCTCCCTCAGGCTGTCATGCTGGATGTCCCTGGGTGCCAACAGTCACCTGCTCTTTTAGGTAAAACCATGAGGAGGAAGCTGCCTCTGCTTTTAGCACTGGAAGAACTGGCCACGACTGCCCCAAAGGTGGACGGTTCAGGCCCTTGCGTCAGCTGCCCAGCGCTCAGGCTCAGTGACCACTGAGGCTCAGAAAGGGAGGGCGACTTAGCCAGGGTCACCCAGCAGGTCCGCACTGGCCACAGCACTCTAGGACATTTCCCCTGCCTTGGTCCCCACCCCTTTCCCAGTCCACTCTGTTGTCTCTTGCAAAAGATGTGTTTTTTCTTCAACCATTTCCCTCTCATGAATTTTTTTGACCTTCGAAAATGGCTTTTTCTTTTCTTTTTTTTTCCTTTTTTGAGCTTCAAAGGTAAATCAGAGCAGGCAATCGTTTCTGACTTTGAGAAGATTTCTGCTAAAATTCTGCCAGAAGACAGATTGCCATGGGGATGCTGCCTTCAACAGGTGCAACACCTCTCGGCTACTCTGCAGACAGAATTCTTTCAAGATGGGCTGTATAATTAATCAGTTTCCATGAGTTCCTCATGTGAAGCAAATAACCACCCCACCCTTGTTAATCTGCTTTGTAAGCCCAAACTTTTCATAACAGCTGGCAGGATTTTGCCAATGCAGGCACACCTGCCTCCTAATCCCAGCATGGCACCAACCTTTCTCTGCTCCACCTTGTTTCTGTCCCATCCCTGCTACCCAGGGACAAGGAGTCACTGACCCTCCCAAATGCTCCGACCTCTAACTCCACCCACCCCTAGCAGCTGTGGGGGACCCGGGGCAAGGGTTATTGCCACCCACCCTTCCAGGGGCAGACCTGACCCGTCGTGGGGGTGGGGTGGGGTGGGAAGAGGTGACAGCAATACAACAAAGCAAACAGGGTAGCGCTGGATTAGCATGAGGAAGCCTAGGGCCAAGATATGGCATTGTCACTTACTAGCTAGGATACTTAATCTCTTAAGCAAGTCACAAATCTCTCTAAGCCTGAGTTTTCTGCCTCTATAAAATGGAAACTAAAACCTTTTTTAGAAGGCCAAATGAGGTAGTATATAAGGACGTGCTCTGCGAGCCCTGCCAGATGGTATACACCTGTAAGGGATATCATGCCATGACTATGACCTGCCAAACCCTCCCTCCTTTCTCCCTCAGGGCGTAAAAGGATTTTAGTTGGCACCACCCTGGATTGCGCCGTTTGCAGAGACAGCAACTTCCAAAGCATCGGAGCCCAAGGCTTAACCCTGGGGCCACTCATTGCCCCATCCCCAGCCGGCTGACTGACCAGAAGCCGGCAGAAACCCTCCAGCCCCAACAGACTATCAACTACCCTGGATTCGTGCATCCCCACCAAGCTGCAGGATGAGTTACCTTCGTCGGGGCCCAGGGACATTGAGACCGAGTCCTTCCACACCTCGTGCACAAGCGTGCCGTTGTAGACTATGGTCCAGGCTGTCATGTTCACTGTCACCGACTTCTCTTCGCTGGTCAGGTTTTGGAGCAGCAGGACTAGGCTGACTTCTTTGCCCACTGCCAGAATGCCCGTGACCTTGAACCTCCCAGAGATGCTGGGCTCCTGCTCTTCTGCTTCCGAACCCCCTGCAGATGTCGCGCCAAATGAGCCACTGGGCTTAAGTTGCCCCATAGCCTTTTCGAACACTTGTCTTTCCTGGCTGGAACCTGCGTGGTGGGAAAAGACAGAAGCAGCTCAGGGACAGGGTGGCCATCTGAGCGCTGGACAGCGTCCCGCAACCCGAGGTGCAAGCCGGCCGGCCGCGGGTGCTTTTCCAGTCGGTTCCAAACTCCTGAGAATCCATAGAGAAAGCTGCATCCACACCTGCACAAAATGACCACGCGGCCTGACTGCTTATGCTCATTTAGATTTCTTTCTTTGATCAAAAGTCTGGTGAAACTTAAAGAACAAACACAGTTTTTAAAGAGATAACAAAACCTGAGCTGAAAAGGGTTAGGATAAGTTCATAAGCAAAAACCGAGGTTATGGTTTAGAAATGTTTAGATCACTTCACCACATCATTCTGCCTGGTTCTTAAAGGTGCTGTAAGAGTCAAAGAGTGACACTTGGGTCTCTGCTGGTTGACAAGGACATCCCACGG
This sequence comes from Mirza zaza, assembly GCA_008750895.1. Taxonomy (NCBI): domain Eukaryota; kingdom Metazoa; phylum Chordata; class Mammalia; order Primates; family Cheirogaleidae; genus Mirza; species Mirza zaza. Next base: position 64,396 of record VSMD01098176.1, read on the forward strand.
CTGGTGTGGTTCCAAGTTATGACTAGTTTAAACTGTCGAGAGATTCCAGGTTTCCACAGTGCAAGGGCTGATGAAAGAATGAGGTTTCTGACTGGCTCAGGCTACGGGTGCTGCTAAGATGATGGTGTAAGTGACCCGCAGAGGGTGAGGGTGCTGTGCCCTAAGATGGCACTTGGGGCACTAGGTGCTGAGTAGCCACCTGTCAGCCTCTGAGCCAGGCTGACCGAGCAGTCTGCACGGGACCTTCCACCTCGGCCTGAAGATGGATCTGCTACAAAGGGGAAGTATCGCCTGTCCGGGAACACAGACAGAGGTACACAAAGAAGAACTGCCACATTTATATCCACAGACCAACCATACCCATGGTCCTCCACCTTTCCCAACCAACCTGTGAAATTTATAAGGCACCAGATGACTTATTATCAGCACTTTGCAACTCAGCGAGCCCGTTCCCCTAAGTTCCGTGTAACAACTGGCAGAGACTTCTGAGGCCAACTCTTCCTAACCCATCGTGCTAGAGCTAAGGCCCTAAGAGGGGGAGCAACTGGCCCAGACCACTCTGAGGATTAGAGACAGAGAGAGAGGGGTGTCTGGACCCCTGGTCTAAGATTCCTCCCATTTTGAGCCCTACTAAAGAGGAGGCGGCCACCAGATTACCTATGCCGATGGCTCCTGGTGGGCTGGGTTCCTTTTGGTGCCTTTCCATCCTCTGATGGAGTTGAAGGTCCACACCCAGAGCTGAAGGGTGTGCAGGGACCTGAACCTTCATGCCTGGGACCTCGAAGCAGGTGTGTTTGCACAATGAGGCTCAGAGCCTCGATGCCTATATAGGTCACCTGCTGGGCTTACTCAAGACTAAGCTTCCTGTTGCTGTTTTCTCCTTTTGGTATTGCTGTTGCGTCAGTGCGTAGCGACCCATTTTATGAGCTTTTCCTCCCTGGGGCCCTCAAAGACGAGCTGGTATCATTGGGTAAGAAGAGCTGGGCGACATCAGGCAGGTGATCTGTCCTGCTGTCACGTAGGGGCTAGGGTGTTGCCAGGAGTCCTGCAGGGATCCCCCAACCTGGCCACGCCTGGCTCCTCTCCATTGTTTAGGAGGGTTATCTGGAACAGCCAGAGGCCTCAAGAAGCAGGATGGAGGGGTGAGAGTAAGGTAAGGAACCCCACAGGATCATACCTCCATGTCAGCAGTGCCTGCAAAATAGTCACCTTGGGAGGTCACTGTTTCAGTGAGGCTATAGATGTTCAAATTGATAAAGATTACCACTGCTATTTCTCAAGTCCTTACTACACACCAGCCATTGCACTTGGCACTCTGCGTGCATCAGCTCATTTAAGTCTCACTGGAGGCAGGCGTTGCTGTTCTCATTTTACAGGTAAGGAAACCAGGGATCAGAGGTCCCAGGGAACATGCTTGGGGTCACAGTCATGAGCACTAGGACTGGGGTTCACCTTCCACCCTGGGATTTGTGTCCCTGGCCCCCTACTCTGGTTTCTACCTCAAGACATGATTGAAAATACTTGTCCTAGATCTGCCTTCCCCATCTCATCCCCCCAGCCTCCTCTGCGGTGTTCTCTGCTGCACCCCAGGGCCCAGCATGCCCCATGCTGTCAGAAGGGCCCAGACTGAGAACAGCCAGTTGACTGGGAGAAGGTGCTTCTGACCTCAGCCTTGGAAATGGCCCCCCGAGGCAGACTGCGCCCATCTCATTACCGTAGGGCGGTGCCTCCAAACGTCCACAAACACCAGTGCCTGGAACAGTCACCCACCTGGACTTGGAGTCAGACCCATCCCCTGTGCTCAGCTTTCCTCTTTTGTAAATTCCAGCCGACACCAACAGCCAGTGTTGCTCAGAGATTTGGGGTTCGGTTTAGGGGGTACTGTAGGTGCCTTTACAAGAGCACTTTTCTTGACCCCTCAAAAAAGACTATGAGGATCAATGGAATCAACTATTTTGAAGCATTTTAGAAAGAGTGAAATGCTGAGCTCATTAAGGAGTGACTGTGGCCTGCTAGAGAAAGCGCTAAACATTTCTAAAAGTGAACTTCACGTCAAACGCGGAACTGTTGTCACCATTGAGAATCTTCAAAGCGATCAGTGCTGCTGGTTTCAAAAGCAACTTCCGAGAAACAAATTCATTTTGAATACAGACAGCCCCATAGCAACCGGCCTTCCAAGGTGACTCTGGGGGACCCAGCACTTGGGTGGATGCCTGTGATTTCGGGGACTCGGGTATTCACCCTACCGTGTAATCACACCTCACCCTGCTTCTTGGGAGGCCTCTGAGTGCACGAAGCACAAGCCCAGGCTCTGGGGCTCTTTGTCCATTTCTTTGTTCACATGGTGTTTCCCACCCGTTTCTCGGAGGCCAGGGGAGCAGAGTGACTGAGAAATCTCTCCCAAAGCCCTTGAGGGCCTTTCACAGGGCCGGGGTCTCTCCATGTGATGTTCACCCACGGTACTGTCACCCAGTTGTACAATTGAGAAAGGGACACAGCTGGAGAGGAACTGAGCTGTCAGCCACCTGTGCCCTGCAGCAAACTTCCGCTGCCACTGCGGCTGGCCATGGCAGCTCAGTCTCCGCTGGAAACAATCCTGGGCGTGGTGTTGGATTTGCGGGAGCAGCGCTGTCATTCAGGAGGGACTGGCTGGGAATGCGCCGGAGGATGAGGCCTTCTCTCCTCTCCACCCTCAAAGCTGTCCCCCCACCGTGGATACCTGCGTGGCACCCCTCCTACCTTCTGGGTACTTGTACTTCTCCGTGACGTCCATGCGAGAGTAGCTGCCCACCGCCTTGGTGCTGATGTACCTGCCGACCGAGCGCGTGTCCACAGAATTCTTCTTCTGTGTGCCGGTGGAGACATCTTGGATCCAGTTGATGCGGTCAGCATTCACCTCCGCGAAGACAAAGGGCGTGTCGAATTCCAGTTTCACGTCACCCTCTCGGACAGCGTGGACTGAACAAGGGCCACACTGGAACACCCCTGGTGGCCAGGATGCAGAGGTTGGATATATGCCACAAGAGCCCACCCAGGGCCCGCTCCTCCGAGGGCCTTCCACAGCCCCCCAACTCTACCCCATCCCACCCCTGCCTCTGCCCTGCCAAACTCCTTCAGCCCTGCTGGCTGCCCCGCTCATTTGGCATTCAGCAGAGACCCTCCCGGGCTATTGTTATCTTTCTGCAATGCCATCCTGGTCACACTCCCCCTCTCCATAATACTAGCTCAACCTTGCATGCTGTGGATACCTAATCTGTGCTGACCCACTGTCCCTGGTCTGTTTCCTAAAGTCTTGCTGTCTTGTGCTCAGGGCGGCTGCTTCTTTTTCACCTTTGCAAATCATTCTGCCCTAGAAGGTTGTTACCCTCCTCTTCCTGGAAGACTTTCCTGAACTCCCAGCCCACAGGGTCTCCTGCTCCTCTGAGCTCCCAAGCCTGACCATTATCTCCCTCCTCTCAGCATTCAGCATAGGTAGCTCAGGTAGATGAATAGATGAATAGATGGATAGATAGATAGATGGATAGATAGATGGATGGATGGATAGTTAGATGAAGTGATAGATGGATAGATGAATAGATGGATAGATGGGTGGATGGATGGATAGATGATGAATGGATGGATGGATAGACAGATGGATGAATGGATAGATGAAGAGATAGATGGATAGATGGATAGATGGATGGATAGATTAGACAGATAGATAGATAGATAGATAGATAGATAGATAGATAGACTGGTTTATGAGCGACTTTCAATTTTTTTGTACCATGACCCCTAGAAAGAAATACATTTGATGTCTTGGGACACTTTTTTTTTTTTTTTTTTGAGACAGAGTCTTACTTTGTTGCCCAGGCTAGAGTGAGTGCCGTGGCGTCAGCCTAGCTCACAGCAACCTCAAACTTCAGGGCTCAAGCAATCCTGCTGCCTCAGCCTCCTGAGTAGCTGGGACTACAGGCATGTGCCACCATGCCTGGCTAATTTTTTCTATATATATTAGTTGGCCAATTAATTTCTTTCTATTTATAGTAGAGATAGGGTCTCACTCTTGCTCAGGCTGGTTTTGAACTCCTGACCTCTAGCAATCCGCCTGCCTTGGCCTCCCAGAGTGCTAGGATTACAGGCGTGAGCCACCGCGCCCGGCCTACACATTTGATACTGAAACAAAAGTTTCACAGGACTATTATCTTGCTGTATCTAATGGGCCATGCTATTTTATTTTCCCTTTTTCTCCCATTCCATTTCATTTTCATTTCTTAAAATGATGGTCACAACCCACTAACCTGATTTTATTACCACCAATGGATTGTAATGAAAAGTTTGAATAATCGTGGCCTTGAACATATCTATCTGCAAGGTGACTCTCCACCCCCCAAATCTGGTAACACCCATCGATTCTGATGAGGGGCTAGGGGTTGAGGGTGGGGTAAGACAATTTTCACTGAAGTCCTTTTAGAACAGTTTGAATTTTTTTCAACTATGTTCACATATTACTTCATAAATCATTGTTTTGATGTTTGAAAGAAATGACTCAAAGTGAAGATAAACACACAAGGCATGCGCTGGAGAGCAGAGAAGGGAAGAAGAAAAATTCCTGGAGATCCTGGGACTCAGCTCCTCGTGGGAGGGAAGTGGGAGAGAGGCCAGAGCAGGAGCACAGGCCTGGGACAGGGGCGTGGCAGAGGGAGCTGCTCTGGGCTGTGATCAGGGATGCCTGGAGCTGGAGAGGAATGTGGACCAACCCCAAGGGCAACAGGGAACCACAAGGTTCTGCACTAGGAGGGACAGGCTGCTACAGGTGGTGCAGGGAAATCATTACTGGCAGATGAAGGCTTCTTTCCCTTGTCACCTGGCCCATGCCAGGGTCTCTGTGGCAGTAACTGCAGCCAGTGTGGGTACAGGGAAGGCACTCATTTAAATAGCAGCCCGAGCCAAACAAAATTAGAAGGCCAAAACAAAATATTTTTGAAATGTTTTTGTTTTAATCCCATTGTGCGTTCCAGAGGTGGGGAGGGCTTTTGGGTTACTTCCCTGTGCCGCTGTCCACTGCTGTAAATAACTGAGAGACTCATGACTTAGAGCCACGCCCAGAGAAGGGCTGGTGGAGGGTTACCTTGGCTCCTCTCCTGGGGGGTGGCGTCTAACACCTGCCATCCATTGAACGAGGGGCCCAGGTCAGACCGTGTAAACCAGGCTTCATTCCAGACGTGGAAATTCCTGCAGACAGAACCAGAGACTGCAGAGCTTGCCTAAGGCCACATAGCAGGTGACGGGCAAAACATCACATCTTTGCCCTGATAGACATCAAGTGAGTTTACCCTGGGACAGCTATTGTGCTAAGCCTTGATGAGCATCGCCTCATGGAAATCCTCCCAGCATGTGAAATGAGTACTATTTTGATGCCCATTTCATAAAAGGGAAAATTGAGGCTCAAGGAAGTTAAGCAGCTAACAATGGCAAGGTCAAAGTTTGGGCCCATGTATGCGTAACTCCAAAGCCAAAGCCTTGACCTCCACACTCCGCTGGCCTTCTGAGGAGCAGAACACATCTAGGTTGGAGCCAGCTACCCATCCAGCAACCCACGCAGCTTTGTCTCTGCACCCTGTTGGGGGACACTTCTGTATTTGGTAATGGGGCTGCAACCAGAGCGACAAGTCTGGCTGAGAGCCACGCCGCCTCTTGGCTGGGGTCTACACTGAATAAGAAAGTAGACCAGTCCTCAAATACTCTCTGCCTGTGTCTCAGTCTGTACACGTCAGTCACTGCTCACCCTGCACCAGGCCCCGCCAGCTCGCCAAGGTCAGTCTTGCTCACTGGGTCCCTGGACTCTGCCCTCTTCTCCCCTTCTCTCCATTTCCCACGGAAACTACAGTAATGCTGGCCTTGACAGTTTTCAGTTCAACGTGGAGAAAATATAAGTCCAACATAAATCCAAATTCCAGCCAACATGAAAGAAACATTTTTTAATACTCATAAGGTGGAAAAGATAGTTCAAAGCAGATCACCCATTTCAGAAGCCATAAAAGAAAAGACTATCTAAAAATACATTTGACTATCTAAAAATACACTTGACTATCTAAAAATACACTTGACTATCTAAAAATATTCAAATTACATTTAAACAAACAAAAACCTTGCAGTTCTGTTTCTGGGATGGAGGATATACTCATAACAGACGTATCCTTTTGCATATAATGATACACTCTGAAAAAAAAAATAGAAAAGACAAATGCCTGAGAGTGAAAATGGGAGGAAGATTTTGGAGCGGAGTCAAAACTTGGAGGAAGCCACCAGCGTGGGGTGAGCTGTACTTTCTGTGGCTTTGTCCTAAGGACAGGGCACTGTTGGGGTACAGCACAGGGCAGTAACAACACTGCAGCTTCCTGACACGAAGAACCAGGAAACAGGGCCCAGGCCAACCTGGATTGCTGGAGAGTGAGGAGGGAGTTCTAGAAAGAGGGAGTCAAGGAAACTTCCCAAACCTCCGAGTGCCCCCTGAACTTCACATGCACGAGGCAGATGACCAGCAGTTCAGCTAAAGATAAAAGAACTGAACAGACATGGGAGCTGCTGCCCACTGCAGGTGAGACTGTTTGCAATTGGAGTCTGCTCAAGGTGGACTGCTAGAACAAAATACAAAATAGCAGCATCCAGGATCCAATCCAAACTTGCTCAACATACAAAGAATCAGGAAAATGTGATTTATCCTCAAGGGAAAAAAAACAATCAACAGAGGTCAACTCTACAGTAAGCCAGATGTTGAAATTGTTAGACAAAGTCTTTAAGGCAACTACTATAACTAGGCTTGATGAAATAAAGGGAAATATGCTCATAATGAATGAAAAGAGAGGAACTCTTGGCAAAGAAATAGAAAATATAAAAAAAGAACCACATGGCAATTTCCAACTGGAAAAACAACAAATATCTGAAGTTAAATAATTCTATGGATGAACTTATTAGCAGAATAGAGATGACAGAGAAAAGAGTCGATAAACTTGAAATAAATCAGTAGAAATTATCCACTCTTAAGACGAGAGAGAAAAATGATTGAGAAAAATCAATACAGAAAACATGTGCAACATATATGCTAGATAGAGATTTGCTATATTAATATTACAAAGTACTTGTAAATCAATAAGAAAAAGACACAAAAGAAAAGCATACCAGTACAGGGCAATGAGCAAGCAGTTTTTATAAGAAATACAAATGATCACTGAATGTAGGAAAATAGTTTTAACCTCACTACTATCAAAGGAAAATTAAAATGTGAAAGAGATACCATTACAGAGATGCAGAGATTACACCTATTAGACTGGCAGAGATAAAAGCACAGGATGATACTCACTGTTATACTCATTCCCAGGTGGGATAACAAGCACTGTCATACCCCATTGGTGGGAGTTTAAATTGGTATGACCTTTGCAGACAGCTATTTGGCAATGAGTCTAAAAAACCATTAAAAATCTACATACCCACTGAGCCAGTAAGTCTACGTCTAGGAATTTCTGCTATAGAAGAACTCACATGAGTGCACATAAGTGTACATATAAATATGTCCATTGCAGCATTGTTTAGAACAGCAAAAATGTTGGCGGAAAAGTTCTTCAATAAGGGAGTGAGTGGCCAGATAAATTGTGGCACAGCCATACAATGGAATATCAAATAGCTGTCAAAAAGAACAAGTAAACTGGATCTAGTACTTACATAGAGAGATGTCTCAAATATATCATGAAGTGAGAAAATCAAGTTATAGAATACTGTATGTATATTGCATATATATATGATAAATTCATTTGAATTAAAAAATTGGGGGCTGGGCATGGTGGCTCACACCTGTAGCCTAGCACTCTGGGAGGCTGAGGTGGACAGATCATTTGAGCTCAGGAGTTAGAGACCAGCCTGAGCAAGAGCAAGACCCCATCTCTACTAAAAATAGAAAGAAATTAATTGGCCAGCTAAAAATATATAGAAACAATTAGCCAGGCATGGTGGTGCATGGCTGTAGTCCCAGCTACTCAGGAGGCTGAGGCAGGAGGATCGCTTGAGCCCAGGAGTTTGAGGTTGCTATGAGCTAGGCTGATGCCATGGCACTCTAGACTGGGCAACAGAGTAAGACTCTGTCTCAAAAAAAAAAAAAAAAAAATTGGGTAAAGTTAGTCTCCAATAATTCTATCTTCTTAGATAGCCAACATTAACAATATGATGGGATGTATATTATGTGCATATGAACTAAGTTTTACATTATTTATTTCCATAATGTCATTTTCTATAATGAGAATTACTACTTATATAATTAGAAAATAAATGAATATTTTAAAAATATGTATAGTATATAAATGATAATAGCTAAAACAGTGTTAATATAGAAAGTTAAGTGGTTTGACTGCCTTACGTATATTAACTCATTTAATCCTCACAATACCTATAAAATTGAAATAATTATTATTCCCATTCAACAACTCTGGAAACTGAGGCAAAGGGAAGTTAGTGACTTGTTCAAGTTCTCACAGCAAGTAAATAGGCAGAGTGGGCTTTGAATCCAGGCAAAACAGTTAAAAAAGGGAGATAGATATCACAGGTAACAGTAGGGCGATGATAGCTCAACTGTACGATGGAATATAATTCATTTTAAATGATCTTATTTTTGAAGACTAATGACATGGCAGAAATGCTCATAATGTTTAGTCAAAAACACATGATCGAAACTGTGATCAAGGTGTGGGAAAAAGTAGGACGTATCTATTATATGTTCTGTCTTGTACTCATGCCTTGTAAAATGTATAATCCCAGTTCCATATATAACAACGAATAGAGACAAGATTAAATAGAACACTATCAAATATTAGAAACATGTGAACAATAAGATCATAGATGATTTTTACTTCTTTATATATTTTGACATTTCCTATAATTCTTTAGAGGAAAAAATCATTATAAAAATGATTTCCTGGACCCACAAAGTGTCTTTTGAATGGGGCTTTAGGACTGGTTAGAAGTTACCAAGGAGAAGGCAGGGAGAGAAGGACGGGAAGATGGTTTCAGGTGGGTGAAAGGGGCAAGGGAGGAATGAGAAAGCAGTGAGAACACGAGTTTCACATTCGTTTTGTTCCTGGCAGACAACCCTAGGGGAAAGGTGGATTGGTAAAAAAAAAAAAAAGTGGTAAGTTGTTGTGTTTCAATACTTACTTGCAAGGCGGGAATTAAAGACAGAGTAGATAACAAACAGATACATAAATACATCCTGGCTCCTCCCTCGTGCAGCAGCCAGAAGCCAGCCACTGCAGTTACACGTGTTTGGGATGGGCACCTTTCAAATGCCCATGGGCGCCATCGTGGAAATTCTGGTTTGAATTTTCGGTTGCGTGCCACACTCCCTCTCACCCCCCCAACTGGGGCTTTGTCCCTGTCCTGAGGGTCTCAGAGGCAGGAGCTCAGGATGAGGACAGGCTGCAGGCATCAGAACTACCTGAGACATTTATTAAAATATGGAGGTTCCCGCCCCTCTAATCTCCCCCACCCAAACTAACCTGATGTAATCTCTGAAGTTTATAAACCACTGCTCTAGAGCCAGCAACTGAGCTATGCTTGTGTTTACATTCACAGTTAGGAGACCCTGCCTAGAAAGTGGCCCCAAACCCGTACCCCTTCTGTAGGTAAACTCCTATTCATCCTCCCAAATGCTGCTCAGATACTGATACTACCTCTGCCAAAAAATCTTTCCTGATATACTGAGAGAGTGGCAACCATATGTCTATGCGATCTCTGCATCTTGCACATATTCAGTGATCTCACTTCTGCTCCATAATCGTCAGTCTTTATATGTGGCTATAAACTCCTCTAGCATGGTGCCTGCATCTTACTCCGCCTGGTGCCCCGTGTCCAGGGCAGACATGCACTGAATCACATTGTTCTTGAGCTGAGACCACTTTCCTTGGTTTCCTCGCTGCAGATCTGGGTGAGGTACTCTAGGTACACGGGGTGCTGGCTGAGCTCTGGTGCAGGCAGATATTCAGAGGCAGAGGCCGTAGAAAGATTGCATAAGAAGCCGGGGGGCTCAGCCAGGTGGGGGTGCCCGCAGCTCTTCTTGGGAAGCGCTGCCTGGCTGCACCTCCCCGACAGGGCAGGGGCAATCCTCATATGCCTCGTACCTCCCAGCTCTACCAAGTCTATAAGAAAAGTCAGCTCTGTGACTCTAGAGATTGGCAGATCAAGTAAAATGAATTAAGCAAACAAGCCAGAAATGCCAAGCTAACCTTGGTGAAACCGTTCTAAATCATTTGGCTGCTTGCTGCTCAGGGGCTGAGCAGGCTCCAGAGACTCCTTCAGAGTGGCCCAGAAGGGACCCATGTCCAAGAAGCATCCTGACCTAAGCTCCCCACAAAAGTGTCCTGACTCTGAAGCAAGTGAATACTCCGGAGCTTGTGCCTCTTGAACCAAACCGTGGGCACGTGCAGAATGGCTTAGAAAAAAATTACCCAGCTGGATGCTGTGAATGTGAGTAAAAGACAGACCTGGAAGAAATTGCTGAGGTCTGCTGGTCTGGCCCTTCATTTTACAGGTGAGAAATGGAGGTGCAGAAAAGTTAAGAAACTTCTGTAATGTTACACACTCGGGCAGGGTGCCTCTGTGTCTCCGGCTGTTTTAGACACGTCACTTCTCTCTGAGCTTCTATTTTCTCATGTACAAAAGGAGCAGGTCCCTCTTTAAAGTCTCTTGCAGTCCTCATGTTCTTGACTTGGTAGAGTCCTGTTCAAGGACGCCTGTGTTCCACCCCTAGCTTGGACACCAATTCACAGTGTGACTTTGGGCAAGCCATTTCTCTTTGCTGAGCCCCTGAGAGAACATTTAATCTTGCAAAGAAGTAACATTTGCTGCTGAAGCATGAACCAAAGGACCCAGCTTCTGAGTGGGTGGGACAGCACCCAACCTAACCAGAGCCCCCGTGGGCATCTAGCCAACCTCCGCTGGAGAAATGTCAAGGTAAGAGCTGTCAGATTTCTCAAACGTCAGTCAGGAATAATAATAACAACATTCTTTGGCATCTCTCTGATGCTGTATGGTTTCCAAAGCTGCCTGAATTCAAATCCCATCTCCACCACCTTCTGGGGATGTGCCCTTGGGTAAATTACTTGATCTCTCCATGCCTCAGTCTCCTCACCTACAAAATGGGCACAGTGCCTACCTTGTCATTTGTGATCACATAGAAGGATACCTGGCACATGACGATTGCTCAACACATTATTAGCTGCTACTGTTATTACTACTCAGCCCCTCTGATGCTTTGCCTCGCTTGATCCTCACATTCTATTACTTTAGGCAAATCTGGACAAAGTTCTAAAGCTTCCGACATTTATAACACACAAAGGTTCAGACCAAAGGTTTGCTGTCTAAACCCAAGCTGTCCTTATAATAATAGCTTGGCAATTTCACTCCAGGCAGAGGAGTGGTTTAGCTTTCCCCTGCATGGGATTCCATGGACAAGGGGCAGTATGGCTCCCTTGGGGATGGCTAGCTCTCCTACAAAAAGTGGGATGGGCTGAAGCTGCAGAGAATAAAAAAATTCAAACTGGGAAGAGACTTCAGTGATCTTCTAGTCCTAGGTCAATCCTTATATTTCCCTGATGAAGAAACGTGGGACCAGAAGGCTGAGATGTCTTGCACAAGTCTCGCAGCAAGTCTCAAGTCTCAGGTCTCGCAGCAAGATGGTCGTGGGGTCCAAAGCAGTGCTTAGGACTCCCTGTCTTCATTTATCTGGGACTGGTTCCTCACCTATGGCCAGTGGGGAATGGGAATGGGGTAGGGAGTGACCACCAACTCCCTCTGTTTCTGAGAAGGTTCAAAAGAGGGGAGGGAGAGGAATGGGGACAGGACCCTTAGGAAAAATCAGAGCTTTTGGACCTGGGACCTCCCCCCAATGAAGCCACAGAAATGGCAGTGGAGCCACCCTGGAATGTCCCCTCCAGCCCATACTTGCCCTAAAGGTGACTGTATTCAGAATAAATTGATAAGCTGATGTGAAGTAGCAGTGTGAATCAATAACAAAGAGACCCAGGTTCCAATTCCAAATTTAGCTGAAAATCCTGACTCTAGAAGGTCTTCTTTAAGAGTTCCCTCCCTGAGTTCCCAGAACATCTCACCTACACATCACACACTGTACTGTGTCGCCAATTCACCTCTGCTCGTGGCTTCCCCACAGCCTGTCCCCTAATGGCACCATAAATCCTTTTAGTAGAGGGACTGAGTCTTAAGCTTTCCCACCTCCCTGCAGTTCCTAGGGTGCAGGATAATCACTGGAGGGTTATACCGAAGGGGACCCCTCAAAGATCAGTTATCCTGTTAGACCAATCATCGCCTTTTGCAGAGGAAACTAAGGCTAGGAATGGCATTACCCCGACAATCGGAACTAGCTGCTGTAGGATTTCAGACACAGTGACAGAAGAAAAAGCCAGGGAAAAGAAAAGGCATTCATTAATGAGAAACTAAAAACCAAAACCTTGCCATAAGTAGCAATGTCATTAGAGGGAAAGTTGTGTGCAGATCAAAAAAGGAAATTCTAAAACAAGCTTTCTCTCCCCGAAGAAAACCTGGGAATCCATGTAACCCTTGGTAAATTACATAAGTCTCGCTTTCCTGCAGAGAGAGGGAATGCTTTTTTTTTTTTTTTTTTTTTTCCAGACATGGGGTCTTGCTATATTGCCCAGGCTGGTCCCAAATGCCTGGCTTCAAGGTATCCTCCTGCTTGGTCCTCCCAAGTAGCTGGGACTATAAGCATGAGCCACCGCAATCAGCTCAGAGGGAATGCTTTCATTACTTAGTTCAGTTGTTGGCATTGAGTTATTTATTTGTTTTAGCAGCTTTTCCCATTAATTTCTATTTTCCTTTCACTTCATTCCATTAGTCACATTAAGCACATTTCAGAAAAGGCAGGTCTACTTATTCTGGGAATAATAAGTAATAAAGATATTTTAAATAGACTATATCCAATTTGAACATCTGAAAACAAGATGGCATCTGCTATAAGGTTCTCTAGCCATTTATATGCACGTGAACAATTATATGTGCGTGTGTGTAGCTTTGAAATGGATTAAAACAATAGATTAATGATAAATGTGTGTGGTACTTTTATATAGAGAGATACATAGAGGTCTATGTGTATGTACAGATATAGGCATTATTTTCAATTGCTATCTGGTAATAACTGACATGTGGTATAACCTTAAATAGTTGCATCAATATCTATTTTCATATGTATATATACTGTTCTATGTAGCTATATGTCTATAAGTTTTATAGAACCTATTTCCAGTTGGCATCTGTTAAGTCACATATATGTATACATACATAATATACTGATAATGCTCACATGGCATATTTATGGTTAGCAATATAAATGCCCCAATACATACAAAACTTCTTATTTTCATCTGGAATCCAGAATAAACTTCCAACTTTTCATTCTGTCAACATTAATAAGTATCTATATTTTAAGAAAAAAATGTGCTGCTTTTCTTTCTCTCTTTAAGAAAGTCCATAAGTCATATGGTTTGCCTGAAATGAAATAAATTTATACTTCCTACTGGAAAGTCAATAGTTTCAAGTTTTATCTTGTAAAGCACTATAGGGTCCAAGGGGTCCTGTAAATTCAGGGTGGTTTCTCAGAGCTCAGGAGCTGTGTCTTTCAGTGGTCTCAGACCCTTCATCTAATGGCAGAAGATAGAGCAGAACGTCAGACTTCGCAGGGCACCGAGAAGAGGTGTCTTGGCCGCTGCTAGGTGTGGAATTAGCATCATTGTCAGCATTTCCATTCTAAACCATGTACTGACATGTTACTCGCCTGGCAACTCCTGTTTGGAGCTAGGTCCCAGGGCAACGGTGAGAGCAAGAAGCTGCTCAGACGTGGTGCTGGAGGTCCAGGGACAAGGACAGGCACTTACCAGACGCTATCACTGCCTTTGTCCAGGGGGTTTCCCATGGGGTCGTAGTACACGTCCACGCTGAGGTTTCGGTCTGTGTCGTGAGCTGAGCTGAAGTTGGTGATCACCCGGGAAGGGATCCCCAAACACCGCAGCACTGCAAGCCAAGGTAGGGGTGAGGACTCCGGTTGTCGTGGAGATGCTACCTCGGTGTGCCCCACAGCTGCCCACCGACCCGGCGAAGGCACATCACACCCCAGGTACCTGTGTTGAGGGTCCCAGCAAAGACCCAGCACTGGCCATATCGAACAGGCCTGAAGCCAGACTTTTTCCACTCCTTGAGGATCTCCACGCTGCCGTTCCAGTTCCTCGGGTCCCGGCCACCCGTGTAATTGCCGCTCCAATTCCCAGCAAGCACACCATTGTCATCGTTGCTATTGACCTAGGCAGAAAGCCCACATACACAAACACATACACACACACACAAATGAATCAGCACCATGCTTCTATGGAGAGTGACAGGCAGAATTCAGAGGGCAAGGTGGGTAGATGAGGAAGGAAGCCAGGGACCATGGAGTGAATTTTTCTTTGTTTTTTTAGGTGACTTGGGGATGATAATTGGCATAATTATCCCTTAGGGGTATTGAGTAGTTTATGAGTTTAGAGGAGCCTTGCCAAACAGGCCATGTTGGATTGCCCACGATCCATACGTTAATCCCGTGCTGCCAGCTGCCATGGGAAACAGACATAGCTTGTCACAGCAAGGCAGGCTCGGAGACCCAGCTCGCAGACTGCTGCTCATGAGAAAGAACTCACAGACCCTTCTGCCTGCTCAGGGTCCATGGTTTGAAACTCTTTTTTGGTCTACTGCTCTTCTAAAAAGATCACTTTGGAACTTAAGCAACTATCTTCTTCTTGGAAAGAATAAAGATGGAATATTGTTTTTCTTTCATTCCTTCAGTCATTTGTCTGTTCATTCATTCATTCATTCAGCGTAAGGCATGGTCCTTATATAAGTAACACAACCGTGGTGTAGCCTGGAAAGAGCTCTGGAGGAAGAACCAGAAGACCCGAGTTCTGTTGCCTTTTAGAGACATGCACTGAGACATTTCCAGGTGAGATGATACTAAATGATGGGATGTCTTGGATCTATCAAATAATCAGCGGAGGGGGTCAGAGTCACTGCCGAAGCTGGTAATGGGTATGTAGGAGTTCATTATACTTTTCTCCCTACTTTTGTGTAGACCTGAACTTTTCCATGATAAAAAGTCAAAAGAGAAAGAGAGAAGGAGAAACTGAGGCTATAAGCCCGACCTCGCCACTTGACAGCTTGGTGATCATGCAAGTCAAATCACCTCTCTGGGCCTTAGTTCTTCACCTTCCAACACAAGGAAAGTTAGAACAAAGGTGCTCTGAGGTGTCTTCCAGCAGCCGAGTTTCAGAGCCCATGAAATGTTGTCGTCCCTCCCAGCTGTGCAATGAGAGGCTGAACCCGGATCTCCCTGGGCGTCCCCAGCCTGTGAGTCCTACTCCCTCTCTTGGGAGTGTCTGTAAGTGGCAAGGCCTATGGGAATGGATAGTCTGGAAACAGAAGGGTCCTTGCCCAGGATGGGCCGAGCCCAGAGTTCTGCACTTCCTCCGGGAGGGCCTGGGTTGGCACCACAGGATCTGGCAAGACAGGGCCTCCTCCAAGCTGGGAGGTTGTCGGCCTCTCCTGTCTCCTGAGTCACCATGCTCCAGCCACCAAAGTGGTAATCAGCAGGTCATCTCTGGCTGAAAGCTGAGCAGTTCAAAGCCCTGCATGGGCCATAATTAGCTCGTGGCCCAGCCCAACTGGGAGGTCTGGAGGGAGCACTGGGGAGGAGCAGCTGAGGAAATTGGCTCCAAGATAAAGTGATTGGGCCCCAGGGTGGGGATGAGTCAGCAGCTGTAGGAGCCGGCTGGCCTCACCCACCCTCTCCCAGGCCATAGGCCACAGAGGCTCACCTTGCTAAGTGGCCCTGATCTCTGGCTTCACTTGACTTCTGCCTCGGCTTTAATTCCACCTCTTCTGGGCCATTTGGTTTCAAGGTTCAGCTCCAAGCCCACTAAGTTCAGGACCAAAGCAGCCCAAGAAGGGGACCAAGAAGTGGGGGGGGACTTCTTTCTCCCTTTCTTGGGCTGCTTTGGTCCTCACCCATCTCCTGAGGGCCCCAAGTTCTCTGGACCTACCCAATTCCTCTCCTCTGAGGATCAGCTTAAGACTCAGCTCTTTGAAAAAGCCCTCCCTGATTAACCCCAGATATTTATCATGCAACTGAAAGGTTGTCCAAATGTGTAACCAAGTAACTAGCTTATTATCATGGGCATTATGCAGCTCAAAAGTAAAGAGACCAAGAAATGCCTAAACCATGAATAACAACACAGCAAAACCACCAAAGGTTAAGACATTTCTAGGTCATTAGTTTAAGAGTGTTAAAGTAGAAGAACTTGCTTTGACTGTTAGCTTTTCAACTTGCAACTTTTGAGTGGGCAGATCTGATGTTTGGATGCTTTTGGATGGAGGCATTCTCTCTCCAGAGTGCAGATACTCCTCCTTGGGGATCTAGTTTGCCTGTGTGCGCGCGCGTGTGTGTGTGTGTGTGTGTGTGTGTGTGTATTGTAAGGGGACAAGTCTTTCACGTGGAGGGACGGACAGGGTGGAAAGAGGCCCTGGGTAGGCAGCCAGTGGCTTTGCTCGGATAGGACCCACAGGCTGTGTACCTTGAGCAAGCTGCTCCTGGAGCCTGTTTCCCCACCTACATCGCTGGTAACCTGACATTCACACTCTGAGATGTGGAGGAGAATTAAAGCAAACAAGGGCACCACTTCCGGCTCACTTAGGGGTCTTGCTCCCTTTCCCAGGAGGCCCCGTGATGGAGCAGAGGCCTAGCTTTGCACCCTCCCATCCCTGGTGTGCACCCAAAGGCCAAGGTCCCTTCTCTGAGAAAGGGCTTTGGAGCCAGCCAGACCTGGTCCAGTGCTGCCTCTGCCGCACACTGCCCATGTGCATCAGCCGAGCCCTTTCACTTAGAGGAGCCTCCAGTTGGCAACATGCAGATGGTTCTAGCCACCAGCTGCATTTGATGAGGCTTCAGTGAGATGACATACATCAAGAGTGTGCCTGCCGATCCCATAGTTGGGGCTCAATCTATGGTAACAACTAGTTATTATTGCTTTCCTATTACTCACCATGGCACTCAGCACCCGGCCAACATATTTGGGGTCATTTCTGCGGGCCACATCAGTAGCAGGGTCACGGCGGTAATTCAGACTCCTATCCAAGATGGAGAGGCAAGTGCTCAGAATATCTTCTTCATACTGTTCGAAATGGGACCATATGTTACAATCAAAGAGATGACAAGTAGCGTCAGCTGATAAAAAGCATGGCAATGGACACTCTGGTGAGAACCATAGGAACTATTAGGTCCTTTCACTCTGCGGCCTCCAGAGCTGAGAGTATTTAGGACACCTACCACACCCAGCCTTTAACCTTGCAAACCCATCTGGAGTTCTTGCTACCTGTCAGAGCCTTTATGACTCTCCTGAAGTGAACCCGAGGGAGTCTGGTCTAGCCAACACTCTTGCTGCCCCAGACTTGAGGTCAAGTTGTTTAGCTTGTCTGGCCTTGATTTCTCCATCTATATAATGGGGCATCAGGTCAAGCTCATCTCAAAGTTTCCTTCAAGCTCTGACTATGATCTTGGGCATATTATTTAGACTCCTGGGGATCTAGTTATAAAAATGACCTATCTTGCTAAAAATATCTTTTAGAAGCTATTTTCACCAAATAAGATTTAAGTCATTGCTTCTCAAACTGAGAAGGCCAATCTCCTCTTGCATTGGGGCTTTGCACTTGCTTTTCCTTCTGCCTGGAAAGTTCTTTCCCAAGACCTCTGCCTGGCTCCCTGACCTCCTGCCATCCCTGATCACAGGCTTCCTCCTAAGAGAGTCCTTCCTGGACTAAGCCATCAAAGACAGCCTCTCTTCCACTCCTAGGAGCCCTCTACGCCTGTACCCTTTTTTTTTTAATTCCTTCCAATAAAATTTGACATAGAAACCCAACATATAAAAGCAAAGCAGATTTGCTCTGGCTGACTACAGAACCAGGGGTCTGTAATGGGCCCAGCATGCATCCTGCCCAAGGCAGTCCATTCTAATGTCTTTGTCTGCTGGGTAGAAGAAAAGGTGGAGGTCACCTCGCTGAGCAAACTGGGGATCTCTGTGGACTCAGATGAGAATCGCAGTGATAAATGACCAAGAGGCTATGGATTTGAAAGGCCGAGTGTTCACATCACAGAGGTGTCATCACATTTTCACACGGGAAAAAAAGCAGAAGCTACATGACTGTCCCCAATCCCCAATGTCTCTAAGGGGCCTTATGCTTATTGATGTATCATGGCACCATGATATTTAATACTTCATAGCATCGACTTGTGTGTGTGTGTGTCTTACTGCCCAGGGCCTGGCACATAGTAGGGGGTCGATAAATGTCTTCTGAATGAATGAATGAATAGAAGGGCAGGTAAACAGAAGTGGGAAATTTGGGGGCTTTGGGGGCAATAGGGACATTACTCTCAGCCTCCTCGCGACCCTTTTACCTGTCCAAAATTCCAGCCAATCATGTTAATTCGATTTGTGCTTCCCACATAGATGACTCCGGCGTCTTCCTGGACATACTCTTGTCTCTCAGCATGGTTACCCAGAAAGACACTATCCACTGTTTGACACAAAAAGCAGACACCAGGGACTAGAATCCTACAGAGGATATAGAGGTCAGTCCTCCTCCCACTCTGGGACTGGCCTGGGGGTTGGAGCAGGTGCCACCTTGAGCCCTTCCCTGACCTGTGGGCTGGAATGCTTCCAGCTCTAACTGTGGGGACTCTGAGCTGGGATGACCCGAGGGCCAGAAAATGAGACCCCAAGGCTGAGACACCTGCTCCTTCTTGGGGGAAGCTGTCTCCATGCTGCAGAATTGTACTGTAGGTATTGTCCCTTAAAATTGACCGTCCTATGCAATTTGTAAAAGCACCACGTGATCTCCACAATAGCTGCAGAGGAAACAGCAGGATGCCCATTTAATGGAGAGGAATCTGAGGCTCGGAGGGACAGAGTGGCTTCCCCGGCTCAGACAGCTGGCTGAGTGGCAGAGCGTCTGACCTCTAGCTTCTGTGCTCTTTCCACAGCCCGCACACTTTCCCTAATCAAAGTTGGGCCTAGGGAGATCATCCCCCCACCTGCTTTCCTGGGTCATTGCTTGGGTCAGGGTTGGGAGTGTGGGTGCTCAGACACGTACTGTTCACCCAGGGATTGAAGAGCAGAATGAACTCCCCCAGTTTCACAGAGGCGTTGCCGGCCTCGGAGAAGATCTGGAGGCTCAGCTCGTAGCGTCCGATGGGTGCGCTGGCAGGACTGGAGATGGCGATGGGCAGGTTATTGCTGCTGCTGTCCTGGAGCACTGCGCTCCAGCCGCCACCGCTCCCGTTGGACAGTGGGAACACAGCCTTCGTCATGGTCGACTGTGAGGGCTGCGGCCCTGACAAGGGGGACAGAGGGTGAAGGTCACACTGTGGGGAGAGACCAGGTTCCAGCAACCCTCCCCCAACCCAGAGACATCATCCAATAAAGCACCACATTGCAGCACTGGAAGTAACAGGGGTGACCATAAAGACTAAGTTTTAGGCTCAGAGACGGGCGACAACTTGGCCAAGGTCACTCCGAATCAATGACAGACCCGTGATGCCAGGATGGTCACCATCGCCCCCAAATGCACAGCCTGGGGGCCTGCTGGGCATACGTGTGTGCTTGGGCGTCGAGGGTGTCGAGCAGGTACCTGTGGTGACCGTGAACTCCAGCCTGTCTCTAGAGCTAAGACTTCTGCTCATGGTCAGTGCGATCTGGAAGGGCTGGCCTCTCCGCACGATGAGCTCCTGGCTGGAGAACTGGTCTGTGTGATGTGCCCGCCGGTTGGAGCTTACCTGCCAGTTGATATGCTGGGGTTCTAAACCTGGGAGACAGAAAGGAGAACCTCAAGTCTTGGGCGGCAAGGAATGGTGGGTGGGGAAATGGTATCAGTTACCAGAGGGGGCAGCTTTGGGGTGAGGCTGGTCAGGGCAGAGACAAACTTCTAGGAAGAGTCACATTAAAATCCAAAGACCCTGATCCTGCAGAGCAAGAACGCCACGACCTGTTCCCATTCCATCTTTCAGACTCAGATGTGCCAACTCACATGATGTGAGATCACAGACAGCTGACCCCTTCCCCATGCCGTCCCCACTGCCAAGAATGTCCTTCCCCCTCCACCTGGTGAATGCCACTCAGCCGTTAAGGAACAGGCCAAATGCTCAGTGAAGCCAGGCCAAATGCTCAGTGAAGCCAGGCCAAATGCTCAGTGAAGCTTCGCCCAGCCAGCCAGGAGAACGGTGTCACCAGAGCACCTATGTTGTCCACGTGTGGCATCTCTCATTGCCTTGTGGATGGGGATTCCAACAGAATTAGGAGGAGGAGGACACTTATAACCCCACTACTCTGGTTTGGCTGGTTTTCTTGTCCCCTTGGGTCTCCCCAGGCACCAAGAGTCTTTCAGCTCTCCAGCGTCCAGCAAACACTTGTGTGTCCTTTACCTCCTCCGCGCTGGCAGCACCTTGGTGTTGGCCTGGGCCGCTGGTGCTGGGCAGGATAGCCGTGACTCTGAGCAGCATTTCTAGGTTCAGAGATTAGGAAATCCCTGGCCTAGAGGGGACTTGCAAATCCTCACTGACAAGAGCTGTATATAGGAGCTGGTCAAAGGCCATGAAATCACTGGATCAGTCCTTAAGGACAACCGTCTCAAAATCCACCCTCCGAGACTGCTTCTCACGTGATGCTGGAGGTGACGGAGTTAAACTGGGAAGGGTTTATGAGAGATGCCACCGTGTATAAGGAGTGCCCATATAAACCGTTTGGGAGATCTTCTTCCTCCTAGTGTTGTTTGAGAGTTTGCATCGCCCATTCCTCTGCAGACCAAACTGGTCTCAACTATGATGGGACATCCCAGTGCCAGACACGACTCTTTTTTATCCATGTGTGTCTCTCTTCATCAGAACTTGCCTTCTTGATCTTTCTATTCCAATGCCTGGCATGCTGTGCCGGTGTATTAGCATAATTAGAGAAACGAAGGAAGGAAGGAAGGAATGAACAAAGAAAGAAAGATAAATGTCAGGAGATGACCAAAGTGACTACAGCCCAAACTCGAGTCCATCAGGCAAGGTGACTCTGAGGCATTCGTCCAATCCACTGTGCACTTAGCATGGCGGGACACCGTGTGAAACATACTTGTAACTCTCAAACAGCTTCAGCACCAGGTAAGACGAGGATAAGTGGTAATGAATGAGGGAATGGGACAAAACCAGTCTCCCACAAGGAAAAGTGTATGACAGATATAGGCAGGAAAAAAAAATCACTTTCAGTTGTAGAGATCAGAAAAATCTTCATAGACAATGCCGGGCCTTGAAAGGAGGGAGAACTTTGTCTGCAGTTCAGGCAGTGGGAAGAGAGGGGCCGGGGCACAGGACAGTGAGGTGTGCTATTTGGCACGAGAAGAGAGAAACCTGAGACAGGAGCAAGTGGGGCCCAGGACTGGGGAGGGGGCTTCCCCCAGGCAGTGCTGGAGACTGGGCAGAGGGTCCCCAGAGGTGCTCTCTTGGGTAAAATACAGGCTGTCTGGATGGTGAGTCAAACCTGCGACTGGAGAGGCGGGTTCAGAAGATGAGCTTGTCACCTGCTCAGGGTACCAAAAATCCACTCATTCATACATCCACTCAGTCATTTATTCAACAAATATTTATTGAAAGAGTAAAATTAACATGTTTTTGTACAGATTCAAGGAAACAAAAACATTCATGCATTCAACAAGAATCTGTTGAATGGAGGGAAGAGAAAAGGGAGGGATGGACAGAAGGAGAGAGGGATAGAGAGTGTTCCTGTACATAAATGTCCAGTGGAGACAGCCCGGATCTCAGACGCTCTGGCAGATTTGAGCCCTGATGGCTGTGTACGGCTCGGTTGCTAGATTCCAGCTCACTCTATGGCCCTGGCTTTTTGGCCCCTGCCTCCTGCCAGCCTTGCCCACTACCTTCTGGGCATCCCAGCCAGTTGTGATTCAGTAGAGCTCTACTCTCTCATTGCAGGAAAAAAATAAGGACTCCGTGGAACACATGAGTCTCCCCAGAGATTCTCCACCCCCCCACATCCCACAAAGGATGCATGTCCTTCTCCAGGTGGGGCTCACTATTCTAGACCATGAGCTCTTTATATGCAGAAAGTGTGCCCCCAGATGGCCCTCTGCCCAGCACGGAGGTAAGGAGAGATATGGGATTCGGCATCTCTATTTGCCACCTGCCTCCCTGCAATGGACCCTCATACTTCTGTGCTCCACCACTATGTGCTGTGGCTGTGCTTGTCCTTAGGGAGAATGACAAAGAAAAGACTGAGCTCCCAGGTGCCTAGGCTGTAGAGACACTGTCCCTTCCATTAGGGCACCTGCAGAAAGGAGAAGAGCACTTTCCATGCCCCCTGTCGGATGGTGGTGATGAATCACATCAGTAGCTAAAGTCCACTGGCATCTATGTGACAGTCGTCACGCAAATACTTTGCATGCTTTAGTCTGTTAACCCCGTGATGCTGGCACTTGATCAGGGTCACCACACTCCAGAGTGGAGGACTGTGGGCTCCAGAGCCCACACTCACCATCTCTGCCTCTCCTGGCACCAAGCATGAAGCTGGCAGTGACAAGGAGCCCTGCTCCCCATTAAGGTGGTTGCAGGATATGCAAGGCTGCTCTGAGCTGGGGGGAGGATGAGTGGGCCTCACATTTGTCAGCAGCCTGCCTTATGTCAACTGCTATGGACAGGATACAGAACACTTTATGTATGTCATCAATGCATTCTTTCAACAGGAAACTGAGGCTTAGATAGACAAAGTACCTTACCTGAGGTCATATACCCAGTAATTGGCAGAGCCGGGATTCTGAAGCCAGGTGTGACATGATAAAACATATATATTTGGTCTCCGCCTTTTCCTGACATGCAGCTCCTAAAGCCCTTGGAATCTTCAAAATGATGAGTGTCTTTCTGTATGCTAATGAGATGACAGGTACTGGGGGCTCCTGGATCACCTCTGGATGTGGTTGCCAGGGGAAACAACCACAGGATTAGGGGTTTGGAACTTTCAGACCCATCCTTCCTCCCCACCTCTGGACTGGAGATTGACTTAACCGCCAATGACTGCTGATCAGTCAATCTTGCCTATGTCCCGAAACCTCCATAACGACCAAAAAAGAAGGGTTTGAAGAGCTGGAGGGCGGCGCACAGGGGAGGCCAGGGAGGCTCTGCGCCCCTCTCCCATGCCTTGTCACATGCTTCTCTTCCATCCGGCTCCTCCTGAGTTGCATCCTTTTATAATCAATGAGTAATCCGTTTTCCTGAGTTCTGTGAGCTGCTGTAGCAAATCTTCAAACCCGAGGAGGGGGTGGTGGGAACCCCCAATTTATGTCGGGTTGGTCAGGAGCACAGGTGACCCCCTGGACGTGTGATGCTGTCTGAAGTTGGCAGTCTTGTGGGACTGGGGGTGTGCTAACTCGGAACAGTTAGTGTCAGAATTGAGTTCAACTGTAGGACACCCGGTCGGTGTCCGCCGATAATTGCAGAATTGCTTGGGGGGGGACACATCCCACACGTTTATGGCTCCAGAAAAAAATAGTGTGCCCTTTTCACCAGGCCTTGCTGATGCTACCCTGTCACTGTGGTCCCCAGCTCTCCCCCGGAAGGAGGTTCCATGCAGGAACTCGAGTCCAGAAGGTACCCCAGGTGGTGAGGGGCCCTCCTGACCCAACCCCGCCCCTGGCAGGGAGCAGAGGGTGAGCGCCAGGAGGGCAGAGGAGGCGCCTCCTGAAAGGGAGATCTCCGGGGAGGTGGATAAAAGGGGGCGGCCTGCCCTTGCACCCCCAAGTGCAGGGTGAGTGCATGCTCATAACGCTTCTGATGTGGTTTCAAAACCTTTCTCCTTCCACCTGCCGCCTCCCTCGGTCACTGCCACACCCCTAAAGCCTACGATTGGCTCTGCCGGCCCCCAAATCAAGGATCTGGTGATCCCGTCTGTGGGTGAGCTGGCGCACTTGGCTCCCTCAAGCCCCTGCCCTTGACATGGCTGGCCCTGGTCACAGCCCACTCTGTCAGGGTTCTCGGAGAGGGAAGGGGGAGAAGGCACCCATCCGGCTCCGTTTACAGCTTCATGTATATTTATGAGCCTCGGGGCTGTTTGCTCTCCAGCCCGAGTGAAGGGAGGAGGTGAAGGGCGAGTGGCACGATTCCTACAATTGACTCATCCATTTATACACTTCGAAAACATCGGCGCGAGAAGAAACCTTAGAGACAAGTCACATGCTCCTAACCCTCCCTCCAGATGTGAGCGGACGCAGCCCTGGAGAGGTGATGCACCCACGGTGGGACGCCTCTGGACTCTCACTCCAGTGCTCATCTCACGACTCCCTGCCCCCTCCCTGAGTCACTGCCGAACTCCAGTGCCAGGCCTGCGGCCATTTCTCAGATGTTTTTCCAGGCAGTGTCAGTGCCGCCAACGATCCCAGTGTGGCCGACTGCTAAGGGAATGTCCGTCCCCGTGTTCAGGCCTTCTGTCCTGGCCACGACGTCCCCATAGTAACACACATCACTTTCCCTGGCTCCTGCAGCTGGATGGTCACGTGAAGAAGTTCTGGCCACTGACTTGTAGGCAGAAGTTATCTATTAATGCATAGGAACGTTCAGGAAATTGCTCTCTTTTACAAAAATAAGGCAATATTCACACAACATAAAAATCACCACTTTAACCTGTGCAATTCAGTGGCATTTCGTAGACTCACGATGTTGTACAACCGTCACCACTGTCTCACCCCAGAACTTTCTCATCACCCCCAAAAGAAGCCCCCAAACACCCTGACAACCACTCTACTTTCTGTCTCTGTGGATTTGCCTACTCTAGACATTTCGGATGGATGGAATCACACAAGATGTGGCCGACGGGTCTGACTTCTACCACTTAGCATAAGGTTTTCAGGGCTCATTCCTGTTGGAGGATGTACCAGCGGTTCATTCTTTCTCACGGCTGAATACTATTCCACCATCCAGATATACCATGTTTTGTTACGTGTTCATCAGCTGACGGTCACTGGGGTCGTTTCTACCTTTTGGCTATTGTGAATAGTGCTGCTATGAACGGTCACACGCGAGTAAGTGTTCGAATACCTGTTTTCACTTCTTTTGGGGAAAATTCATTTTAAGAACAGTTGGCAAACCCCCTTTGCCTGTTTTCCTACCTCTTCACCCATCCTGCTGTCCGCAGTGTGGGTATGACATGGATAAAACTTGGCCAGCTGTCTCAGACCAGCAGGGCCATGCCCCAGGGGTGGCAGGGTGGGGGACTGGACGGAGCTGGACCCTGACAATTGCCTTCCCTGCCCAGGACTGCCTCATCCAGACCTCCTGCGTAAAGAGGAAATAAACTTCCATCTTGTTTTTCTAAGCCATTGTTTTTTGGGGTCCATTGTCAATCACAGCCAAACGTAATCATGTACACCTGTTAACCCCTGCCCACTTATTCTGTGGCCCCCTTTGGCAGGGCCCACATGAGAAGCACAGAGAAGACTCCAGACTGTGAGAGGGAAGTTGCCAGTCAGCTGTCTCAATCCTTGCCAGCCTGGCTCTGTGATGGAAGTACCTGCAGCAGACAGGTGACAATGACTCGGTTGTTGGGTGTGACACTAGGGCTCTCACTTCCTATTCCAGGGAGGAGCACATCATAGAGGAGTTGGCAGGTGGCTCAACATGGCATGGCTGGGACTCCAGTGGCTGGGACTCCCCCAAGCCCTGGTCCACACTCTACTCCCCATATCTCTTCTCTGGACAAAGATGCATTTTTATCTTTCAGGTGTCTAGAGTTCATTAGGGCTGATAGAAATACTAAAAGTCACCAAGCTGAGAAGGTTTTGAGCTTTTATGATGGAGACCACATTAAGAAATCCATTTTAACTGACATAAAGTTTCACTACGCCATACTGACGATTACTATGTATGGTGTACTCGGATATTTTCTTGTCTGCTTCTTTTTGTTTTAATTGCTGATCGCAATCCACTAAATTGATTTCACAACCTGCTAATGGGTGACAACTGGCAGCTTGGAAAACAGTGATGTAATCCAATATTCCCATATTACAGATCAGAAAACCGAGGCCCTCAAAGGGGAAGCCATCGGCCGAGATCACAGAGTCGTTTAGAAGCAGATGTTAGCCCAGAAGCCAGGGCTCAGACCCTAGCGGCCAAAGGGCTGTGAGTCCTTCCCAATGCCACCCCCCAACTCCTGCCCCTGGACACAGGGAACATCTGTAGTTCCTGGCTGGCCCCACCTCAGGCTCCAGGGACACAGGTGCATTCCTGCTCAGCTCCCACCTCTCCCTCCTTTTTTCCTAGGCTGTGCCATCCCTTTAAGCTGCCCCTGCATATTCAGACATTGTCAATCTCTGTGCAGCACAGATGGCACGGTGTCTGGCACTCAGGCATGACAGGGGGCAATGTCTCTGAATTATACTTTCATCACCTGCAGAAAGGGTCTCACTGACCGGAACATCCTCTTTCTTAGGTTTATTGTTGGGATCCAAGATATACACATTGCTAGCACTGGGGCCCCTAGACGTTGCGGGGAACGAATGCCTTGGGATCCCACATAGAATGGCAAGAACAACACAAGAGTAGAGTCTGAGCATTTTTATAGGCTGCTATTGAGAACCTCTTATGGGCCAGACACTATGCTAAGCATTTCACCTGCGTTAATAGTCACAAAAACCTGTGATGTTGCTATACCATTTTACAGATGAGGGATTAGGAAGTCCAGTCAGGTGAAGTCACTTGCCCAAAATCATACACTCAGGCAGAGCCCAGACTGGAAGCCAATTTTGCCTGACCAAATGTGACTCCAAGCTGTCGCCCTGCAGCCAACCAAGCTGGTTGTGGGGCAATGACTTGGGCACAGTGCCCGGAAGTGCCAGAGAGAAAGGGCTGCCCACAGCCTACTCCCGCCTGGACATCCTATGGTCAGGCAGAGCAGAGAGGAAGGAAGGACTCCTCGGCTCACTTCCCTTCCAAAGAGAGAGTTTAGAATCTCTGAGGCCAGAGGCTCTCAACCCTCCCTGCACAGAAGCATCACCTGGGGAGTGTTATATTGGTCTGAGCCCCATCGCAGACAGATTAAATGAGGATCTCTGGGTTAGGGACAGCGCTCGTATTTTTCTAAAGCTGTCCTGGTGATTTCAATGTGCAGCCAGGACTGAGACTCACTACCTTAGGCCCGAATACCATTTACACTTATCAAAGTTCTTGCACATTAATCATCTCACCTGAGCGCCCAGCAGCTCCGGGAAGGAGGCGGGGAGGAGTCGCTGTGCTCTTTTTACAAATGAGGAAAAAAAGGCTTAGAGAGGGCACTTGTTCTGAACCCATCTCTCAGCTCCTACCAAAGACCCTGGGGCCTTGTTCCCTCCACGCCTAAGCGATAGGGAAAGGAATTTCCTCCCTGCAGCACACGCCCAGCTGGTATTTGGCTGCCAGATCCACGGAACAGCGTGGAGGCAGCGCACGGAGTTATTTGAGGTGAACAAGAGCAGCACGAGGCACAAGAACTGGGGATTTGTTGATGGATTCTTGCTATCAGCCCTTTATCAGATGTGTAGAGAGCAAATATTTTCTCCCATTCTGTAGGCTGTCTATTTGCTCTCATGATAGTTTCTTTTGTTGTGCAAAAGTTTTTTAATTTGATCAGGTCCAACTTATTTATTTTTGTTGCTGCTGTGATTGGTTTGGGGGTCTTCTTCATAAATTCTTGGCCTAGGCCGATGTCTCAAAGGGTCTTGCCTACATTTTCTTCTAGGATTCTTAAGCTTTCATGCCTTAGGTTTAAGTCTGTTATCCATTGTGAATTGATTTCTGTAAGAGAATCCAATCATTGCTAGCACTGGGGCCCCCAGACGTTGGATCCAATTTCAGGGGATCCAATTTCAATCTTCTGCATGTAGTTATCCAGTTTTCCCAGCACCATTTATTGAAAAGAGATTCTTTTCCGCAGTGTATATTTTTATCTGCTTTATCAAAGATTAGATTACCATATGCGGTTGGTTTCATTGCTGGATTCTCGGTCCTGTCTGATCAACACTATGGTGTTCACACGGTAGTAATATTCTTCGGGGAATGGGGGATTGGGAGTGGGTAAGCTCACAACAAAGGGACACGGCGAGCGTTGTAGGGAGAAAAGGCACGCCTCAAATCATGGTTTGGGTGTGGCAAAGTCATAACACGTAACCAAAACGTTTGTACCCCCATAATATCCTGAAAAAAAAAAAGAACTGGGAATTTGGGGTATGTGTGAAGGGGGCTGGGGATGGACTTGTGCCTGGGAAGCTCTTCATGGAGAGGCGCCCCTGGGAACCTGAGTCCACATGATTAGCAAGTGAATTCATCTCATCGGTTTCGTTTGCTATTTTGGAAGAGGACCCTTGAGTGGCCAGAAGAAGGACAGGTCTGTTGAGAACAGAAGGCAGTCTGCGGGAGGGGCTGCCTCGCCCTGCCATGGGGTGCTACAGGCAGTTTGTGCAGAGCTTTAGGTGTTGGGGCTCGGAGTCAGGCAGACCTGCTCTCCAGACTTGCCTGTTACTGTCTTTAGGACATTTAAAAAGAACAGGTAACATCTATTGCCCAATATCTATGGGCCAGGCATTCTGGACATGCGTGATCTCATTTAATCCTCACAGTGACTGTTTGAGTTGAGTGTTCTTATTGTCCTCACGTTACCGATGATGAAACTGAGCTGTAGAGACGTTAAGGAATCTGTTGAGGCCACACAACTTTTTAAGTGGCAGAGCTGTGATTCATACCTGAAGTCTGACTCCAAAGTCTATGCTTATAGCCAAATAACTATTGAGTCCATGTGGGAAAAGTCAGAAAATCAGATTTGAGAACAAGTCTAGTTATTCTCACCAGACACCAAGACCAATTGTTCTTCCTGAGAGGCAATAACATAATCATTTAAGAGCCCAGACTCAGGTCAGAAGCCAGGCTTTCTGAGTTCAAATTCTGACTTTGATCATTATAAGCTGTGTGACCTGGAGCAAGTTACTCAGCCTCTCTGTGCCTCAGCTTTATCTTCTGTAAAATGAAGGTAATAATAGAACCTATTTCATTGGATTGCTCTAGGATTAGGTTATTATCTCTACAGCACCTAGGACAATGCATGGTATAGATTTGGCATTATATAAATACTGACCGTCATTAGTCATGCACCTCTTTCTAAGTTTAAGTTCAGGAAGTTGAAAGGAGAAAGACAAAATCCTGGGACAAAAGTTATAAGCCAGGGGATATTATGAAACCTCATAATTCACCCTCTAATCAGCAGGTCCCTTCTTGTCCCCAAGCTATTAATACATGAAGCAATGCTTTGTTGAAAGAGCAACAGCTTGGGAGTCAGAAAGGCTTGAGTTCAAGTTCTTGCTTCAACATCTATGGTGTGGCTTGGGCAAGTTTCTTGACCTCTTTGAGCCTGTTCGTAACATAGTCAAAATCTTATCTGTGGAGGGATTGTTGGGAGAAATAAGGAAGATAGTCAGGCAATCTATTTGTATGGGAGCATCTCAGCTGGGCACAGAGGCAAAATCAAGGTTGTTTATTCTACCAAAGTCTTGCTCAGGAAGAAAAGTCAGACCTTTGGTACTAAGTTGGTCAGACATTAATGAAGGATAACTTCTTTTGCTGGATCTGTACCAAATGGCACTGTATTTAGTAGCAAAATCTCTTTGCATTCTGGCTTATTAAGTCATAAAGCAAAACCCAACTAAATTTCAGTCATTTTCAGGGCCCTTCCTATGGAGAGCCAAAGTTTTAAAAATATTGCAGGTAAACAAGAATTACAGTTGAGGCTCAAAGCACACATGACCTTGGGGGCAGAGCTGGGTTCTCTTGTGTGACTGTGGACAAGTGACCTAACTTTTCTGGACCTCCATTGCATCACCCGCAAATTAGGAGAAACAATGTTCACTCCCAGAGAGTTTTGTAAGGGATTAAATGACATAATATATAACCTACATTCATCCTTTCCTGCTTTTCTCCTATTAAAATGGACTATATATCTCTCTTTTCCTCTGAGGTTAATCCCTCCTCTTTGTCTTCTAAGAGATGCACCCCACTGGTCATCTTCTCTCTTCTATATCTTCTTTCCATTGTTCTCTTTAACATGTCATTACACTCATCTCCATTAATGTTTATATTGGTCTAAGTTTCTCTCATTAGAAAAAAAAAAGCAGTCCCTCAACTACACATCTTGCAAATTTCTTGGAAGAACAGAGCTTTCCTGCTATCCCCATTTTCTCACTTCCTCTTCCTCAATTCTTTTTGTGTTATGCTCACACCTCTTCTTTGAAAATGCTTTTTCACCCAAGCTACCAAAAAGTCCCCTCCAGTAGATAATGTTTAGACCTTAATTTATCTGACTACTCTGCAGGATCCACTCTTGTTGGCCAATACCTCTTTTAAAACATTCTTCCCTGGGATCCCTAAGGTCTCACTTTCTGACTTTCTTCCTGCCTCTTGGGCTTATTCTTTTTCTCCCTTCATAGGGTTTTTCTTCAGAGGCCAAGGCAAGAAGAAATCAGGCTCAGGGAAGATATTCCCAAGTACTAATAAGCTATGTTGACTGAGCACCTCTAAGGCGGATACCACAATAACCCCATTCCAGAGATGAGGAAACTGAGATACACAAGTTAAGCAACCTGCTGGGGACCTCTCAGCTCGTAAGCGACAGATTTAACCCAGAGAGCACCTCTGGACTTGCACTCTTAACCCTCCTGTTCTCCTGCCTCTGCATAGAATCCTACAGTAACAGAAGTTGAAATGTGGGCAGCCCTCCTTCCAGAAGGGATGAAGCTGCAGGCAGGTCTGTCTCTGACACCTGGGAAGCAGCTGCTGTCCCAAGTGAAAGAAGCCAGTGGGATTGTGGCAGATAGCAGGTAGCTGGTCCTCATTCTGACATAGAGTGGCTAGAGTCACAAGCCTCTGAGCCCAGAGGGGTTGATATGCAGGGGGCTAAAATAAGTTTGGGAGGGAGCCTAGGAGCCCAGAAGCCCAGAAGTGCCACAGAAGGAGGAGGCAGGCACCCAGGAGGAATTCCTGACTGCTTCCATGGGAGGAAGAGCCATGGGCGTCTCAGCTCAGGTGCACTGTTTTGTGGCCGACCCACAGGCCCAGAATGCTATAGGGCCTCTGGGGACTGGGAAATGAGGCCCAGTCCTGGGGCCAAGGCCAGGGCTCTGCCCAGCAAAGAAGTTGGCAAGAAAGCCCATTGCCCCAGTGGGACAGAGTTGTTAGTCCCCAAAACGGAGGTTCTGGGTTTTTTTGCCAGAAGAGAGCTGGGGTTCAGGTTTGTACCTGAGGACTCTGCCTCTAATCCAGAGCTTCTGAGTGGCTTTCGGGATTTGTGTTCCCAGTCTGCACCCTGCCACGTGCCCGGTGCAGAAAGTGCTGGGCTTTCCTCCACCACACCACCTTCACTGCCACCCACAGCCCAGGCTGCCCGCTACCAAGAGGCAGAGTCACTGAACCCCTCTGAGTCCAAAAAGAGCATGAAGTTAAGAGCTGGACACAGACCTCTTGGGCCACACACATGTGTCCCTGATAGTCCTCTGGGTCACGCCTCCCCACACCCACATTTATTTTCCTGTTCCCTCTGCCCAGTACATTCCTCACCCCACAAAACCACTCCAGACCAAATCCAACTCATCATCCATGACCGAGTGCCATGTACTTCTCAGGGTCTTTCCCAGCCCAAATCCCAGGCAAGATTAATCTGCTCCATCCTGTTGGTCCCCACAGCACTTGGTTTGTATTTGTCACGCAGCCTAGGGACAGTCTAACTGGCATGCCACTTCCCTAGGAGCTGGTGCTGCCAAGCACTATCAGACTGGAAGCTCACTGGGGGCAGGAACTATGTCTCATTCATCTCTGTTTCCCACTGTGCCTAGCACAGGCCCTTTCCTTGGTTGCCTGATGAGTAAATCCATCCATCCAAGAGACATTGATTGACAGGGCACCTCCTGGCTGAGTGACTAGGAGCTGAGCTAGGGACTGCATGTGTGACAAATGTAAAGAACTGAATGTGTTCACCTGTTTCTCCTCTACTTTTTAAAAAATTGACTTTCTCTCAGCCAGCCGTTGTCCTCATTCTGTTGTGACCACAGAGCGTTTCTGGTTGTTCATGGAGGCACGAAGAACATGCCTCCGAGGATCATGAGCACCCAACACGCTGGCCTCAGTCATGTCAAGTGGGGCTGGCTCATGGTGGCAGGGTATTCATGTGGAACCACGTAGGTCCTGGACAGGGATAGGGGTGCACACCCTCCCAGGGCTGGGCGCATGCTGGGGCCCATCCTCCCCATGCCCCTGGGTTCCTTTTGCGGATAGAGAGAAGTCAGTCCTGGACAGAGCCTCAAAATCCAGCTATTTCAATCCCATCATCTTGCACACCTGAGGCTCAGGAGTGGCAGGGAACACATAAGCGGTTGGTGACAAAGCTCAGATGAGCATCCAGGTTCAGGGTTGCTTTCCTGTGTCTCAGATGTCGCCTGCAGTCCTGTGTGAGCTCAGCTCTGGCTGCAGGACGCAGTGGGAAGGGCACTGAGACCTAGGTGGGCTCAGCCACCGACTTGCTATGGGATCTCGGTAAGATTCTACCGCTTCTGGGGCCTCGGTCTCCTCCCAGGGAGAGGGAGGTGGGCTAGCTAGATGACAGCTAACATCCACTCTTGCTCAAGTCTGCAGGACCCAGAGCTGCTTGTCTTAGCATCCCAGCCATGCTGTGTGTTCACAGGGGGAAATTGAAGATGGTAGGGCAGGGGGTGGGGATTTTTGCAGTCACCTGTCCTGGTCTTTGTGATTTCAGAAGCAGCTGGCACTCGCCTTTCACATCTGGCTCAGTGAGTTCTTTGGCAAACCTTCCCACAGCCCTAACCACCATTCATAATACTTTACAGGTTTAACTCAGATCTTGTTTGGGTTTGGCGTCCCTGTCAACCCACTAGGTTGACATGCTCACACACGTGACAGACAGTAATTAGCTTGCTGCTTAGCAGGGGTGCGATTAACACAGCTCAAATCCTCGACAGTAACCGCAGAGATAAAGAACCTGCACTTCCTGTTGTCTGTCAGCCCCTTCCCTGGTGCTGCTCACGGGGACAGACGGGACATCTCCTGGCACACCTGCTCCGGCTACCAGGAGGTTTCAACTCGTCAATCACTCACATAGAGTGTGGTTTACTCAGGAGCACTCCGGCCGTGCCAATGTTTTCTTTTAAAGCAACTTACACGCTGTCACTCTCCCCTCCCCTTTAGCACTGGGATGTGCTTTTCTTTGTCCACTCTCCTGATGGCTGGGCAGAGCCACCCTGAGACACATGAGAACAAGTCCCATCGGGCTCGGCTTTATGGGTAGCAGCCAATGTGCAAAAGAAACACCCAGGCAAAGCCTGTCCTCTGTCGAAGGGGACTTGCTTTACCTGCAGCTTCGTGGAACACCCTGCCCATTACTTGGAGCTACATTCCACCCCCCAGGAATGTACTAGAAGGACCAGACAGCCACGGAGAAGGAGCAGCCTCTGAACAGAACCCTAAAATACTAAGCCCAGCCTTCAGTGCCCCAAGGCAGGCAGCCATCCCAGCTGGACACTGGCCGGCCCAGGGGAAGCACAGGCTTCCGACGAGAGCCTGGGGAGCAGACGCGGCGCACTCACCAGCCATGTCTTGCCTTCCTCTGCCTCCTCTGGGAATGGCACTGAGGGCGTTGAGAGACGAGAGACGGGCCTCTGGGGATCGCCTTACCATTTATAGAAGCCTCTCCTACACACCCCAATTAGGATTCTAATGAGGTAGGCGAGGCACCAGGTCATTCCTGTAGTGCCTGTAAACGTTTCACTTACGACATACACTTGTCACCCAATAGAAGGTCATCATGCTTGTGCAAGACCAGACAGACCTTCTCCCCAGCTTGGGGAGAAGGAGGAAGATAGGAAAAAAACTCGAATAGTTCACTTTTATGATGTCTTAAAAGGATGAGCAACTTCCTGGACCACAGGGTTAAGGGAATGAGGCCATAATTTTCTTGAAGTATCTTGGTCAGATCTGATACTGGAAAGTTCTCTCTGGGTCAAAGTAGCATCTCAGGAGAACCCAGAAGCAGACAACTGTGAAGCCCTTTCTCACTATGCACATCTAGGAGCAGTTTCCACTTGTACAGGGACTCGAGACACATCACAGTCCGTTTGCTCAGTGTTGCAGGTCAGCAGAAAGAGTGTTTGATTTAGAGTTAGAAGTCACTGGTCCTGCTGGTGGCTGTGCTCTGGGCCATCTCTAACCTTGAAGCCTTGTCTGTGATTGGGGATAATCACACCCACCCTTTTCAACTCACAACGTTAAAGGCAAAATCACATGAGACGATACAACCAGAGAGTGCATATGCGTATACCATAATGGATTAACCCAGACAGCACCTGGAATTGAATGTCAGTTTGATTCCAGAATGGGGGGAAAGTTGTTCTTTTTCTTATTTTTGATGCAGAATCTTGCTCTATTGCCCTGGCTGGAGTGTAGTGGCAGGATCGCAGCTCACTGCAGCCACAAATTGCTGGGATCAAGTGGTCCCCCTGAGTAGCTGGAACTACAGGTACATGCTACCACACCTGGCTCATTTTTTAAAATATTTTTGTAGAGTGGGATCTCACTAGTTGCCCAGGCTTGTCTTGAACTCCTGGCCATAAGCGATCTTCTCACCTCACCTTCCAAAGTGCTGGGATCACAGGCGCAAGCCACAGCACCTGCCCAAACTGTTCTTTTTAATGGGGCAGGAGGCGCAGCCCCTGACCCTCTGGTGCTGCCATGTGCTCTCAGATTGCTGGGCAAGTCACCGACGCTCTCTGGGCCCGGCTCCTACCTTAGTTAAAAGGAAGGACATGGGAGTGGGGAGAAGCTCTGACATTCTACATTTTGTTGTTTGTAAGGGGATATGTTTTCCCAAAGATCCTGTGAGGGATATTTACAAGTATCAATGGTTCCCGTGATAGACAACAGAGCTAATATTTTTAAAAAGTAATGCTTCCAGGACTCACGACAGAGCAGACACTTCCCAAGGCTTCTGCCAGCCTTGGAGTGGGGAAAGGAAGACCGAGGACCATCACGACAAGGCTGGGTCTTTAGGGAGAAGGTGGGGATGCTGGACCTTGGGAAAGGGAAGACCGAATGGACAGGTGGCTTGGGAAATTAGAAAAGAGGGAGGAACGTCCTTTTTCCATCCTCTGGGCTTCTGTAACAGGACTCTATTACCACGTGTGTCCACTGCGCTGCAACTACCTGTTTGTGTCCGCCCCGTGCCTAGACTGAGCTCCTTGGAGGTACAGGTTGCACAGTGTTCTCAGAACCTGCCGTCAGGCTTGACACATGGCAGGAACACACACATTTCTGAATCAGTGACTCAATCAGTCACTGTGGGACGGGGATGGTCACTGTCGTGGATTTAGCGCTTACTGTGGGCAGGCACTGGCCGTGCACTTCACATGTACTACCTTTCTCACCGTCACAGCAACCCTGCCACCCAGGTGCTGTTACTATTGCCATCTTATGGGGCACAAACAGATCGATCTGAGTGTACCCAACCAGGAGATTCACACCCACGCGTAGGTGGCTCTACAGCCTGTTGCTTGACCTCTGAGGTCAGCTGCCTGCATGGCGTGGGGGCTCAGCTCCAAGAGCGGTGGCTCTGCACCCGTGCCAGGCGGAATGGGACCCACTTTGGATTGGGCAGGTGACCCAGAAGAGAGCAGAGGGCAGAGAGGTGGATCCAAAGAGCACTGGACCCATGTCGATGGTTCAAGTGTGGTCTCGGCCCCTGCACTAGCTCAGCACTA
This sequence comes from Mirza zaza, assembly GCA_008750895.1. Classification (NCBI taxonomy): domain Eukaryota; kingdom Metazoa; phylum Chordata; class Mammalia; order Primates; family Cheirogaleidae; genus Mirza; species Mirza zaza. The sequence continues at coordinate 100,342 of VSMD01098176.1, forward strand.
GCTGCGACTCTGGGCAAAGCCCTTATCACTATGCCGAGTCCTGCCGGAAACCTCGAGAGCTGCTGTGTGACTTGAGTGGGATGAATGGACGTGAACACGCTCCGCATGCGCCGAAGTGTGGCGTAAAGATAGGAGGGGTTTTACTTATTATTATTGTTGTTGTTGCTGGCCTGGGAGCCAGGTCCTTTCAGTGACCCGACAAAGAAACGCGCAGAGGTGACAGGCAGACAGGTGGCGGTGCCCTTAGAAAGGAACCCGAGGACACACAGAGGTGGTCCGAAGGCCGCTCTGCACGTCGCCTCGCCTGTCGGTGCCTCTCCTCCCTCGTCCGCGAACCCGCGGTGCACTCGCTGCGAGGATTAACGCAGACGAGGACTGGGAAGTCCTTAGCCAGACCTGGCAGAGCCCCAGGGAAGAAGTTAGTATTGATCATGTCAGAGTCATCATCACATCAGTGTCAGCATCCTTCCAGGTCCCGGGTGGTGTGGATTTTTCAAGGGGACCACAGGTTTGGACAGAGGTGACCGCTTGGAAGGGTCTGTAGCTGATCACTCTTGACCTCAGTGTGATGAAAAATAGAAAAATACCCCATGTTGGATTCAAAAGACCTGGATTCAAAGCCAGGCTCTGCAGCTTGCCTGCTACATGACCTTGGCCGAGTCCTTTTACGCCTTTGGCTCTCTGCCTCCCTCTCAGCCTGACCCACACACCTTCCAGGGCTGCAGGGAGGCTCAGAACCACGGTGAAGTCGCACGTGCAATGCTCCTCCTTAGACAGGCTAGGGCACAGACGTCGGGCGGGGGCCAGCTTCCCTCCTCCCCTCCATGGGCCCTCCAGCCAGGCTCCCTGCAGCCTGCGAACCCACCAGCAGCAGGCCCGGCAGGAGCCGACTTAATGTTAGCCACTGCGGGATTGCGCCACTGCCGTGGCCATGGCCCCAATCTGCAGGCGGACTATAATTTGCGCTCTGTGTCACAATTCCAGCTAAATGATTTTCAATTCATAGGTGGAGTCACCTGGCTACACGGGATGAAATTCCTGCTTGGCCACGCTCTGCACCGCAGACTCCAGGGAAGATGGAGCTTGCGAGTGTGGGCTTTCAAAAAGAGAAGCTAATTGATCACTTGCCTTTTTTCTCCCTCTAATTAAGGGATTTAGGGAAGATTTCACAACATGTGCAGAGGCACGGAATCTCAGGAGGAGTTATCCAGCCCAGACTGTTTTGCAGCAAAAGAATCCTCTTTCCTGATACATTTCTCTTGATAGCTCCAGTGACGAGGATTGGAACTCTCAGAGCAGCCCACACTTGAACTTGAGACGCTCTGGCTATGACATTAATTTCTAGGGTGGTTCTGTTTAAGGCCTGTCTTCCCCCATCTCATATGAGCTCCAGGAAGTGGAGCTCCCTCCCAGTGGTTAGCACTGTGAGCAGGGCATGCAGTGGGGTCTCAAGATAATTTGGGTTAACATGCATTGAAGGGACCAGAAAGTTCTTCCTCATTTGAACTGAAAATTTGTCTCCCTAGAGCTTCTACCCACTGACCCTCACTGCTCCCCACACACCCCCTCATTGGGACCACACAAACACCTTCACCCAGAAATGACCATGTTCTCCCCCAAGTCTGGCAAACACCCTCTCCCTCCCAAAAGTCTTCTCTTTTCTTGGTTAAACACCAGTTTTTTCAACCATTGAAGAAACTGACAAGTCATGATTTGGAAGCTTCTCTGAAAGCTTTAATGACTCCTCATGGGCTCATACAGCCCGAATTCCTTAGTTTGTCATTCAAGGTCTTCCTGAATATGTTCAATCTTAATTGCATTATTTTCTGCTACTCTTACATGAACTCTCCTACTCAGCAAATTGTGTCTAATCATTTTTCCTAGAGCCCAACATGACTGTCCCTGCCTGTTTGTAGAATGTGCCTGCCTGGCACACCCACCTTACTCCTCATCTATCTATGTCTCAACACCACCAAGTCCCAGAGCAAGTCCCTGCTCCTCCTGAGCACTCAGTGTGGTGTCGTGCAAAGAGGATTTGTACCAAAATGAGCAAACCTAGGTGGAAGCCCCAGGGGCATATTCTAACTGCATGAACCACCTTGGGCAAATCACTTAACCTCTCTGAGCCTAAGTTTCTCCCTGCACCCTGGGGAGTGATGATCCCTGCACCCTGGAGAGTGTTACGTGGCATCATGAGATGACATATGCAAAGGCCCCTTGTAAATAACAAAATACATTGACTTCCCACCTGTCAGCCTTTCGAATATGCCCTGTGCCATTCATCGGGCCCCCAACGGTACCTGCTCTAGCTCCGTCGGTGCCGTTTCTATGAACACCCTCAGAGTGTGACACTTCAGGAGGGCAGTATGCGTGTCCATGTGGCGGGCCACCATTCCTGATGCGAAGCTCTGCGCTGAGTTCCAGTCCTCCCTAGGAGACAGGTATTACCTTTCCACTTTATAGATAAGAAACCAGAGGCTTAGAGGGGCTAAGTAACTTGGCAAGGTGACACGCTAACAAGTGGCAACAGCAGGACCTGAACCCAGGTCTGTCTGACAGCAGAGACCCTGGTCACAGCCACTGTGCCTCACTGTCTTGGGTCAGTCCTCAGGGAGGCTCACCACTGGGTCCTTTTTTTTTTGGAGAGGGGAAACTGTTCTGACCGATTCTGGTGATGCTAGTGCTACTCGTTCAGGGCTAATCAGGAAGGCAGGGCCCCTCGGGGACTGATATCAAAGCCTCGACTTGATGTGTTTATGCCCAAATCCCCCACTTCTGCCCAAACAGACAAAATGGCTGCTTGCTTGAAGCGCTGTGCACACGAGGAGACACTCAGCCCTCAAGGGACAAGCAGCGAGGGAGCTTGACAGACAAACCGCAAACAACAAAAACGAGGCGCGTACCACTTGCAGAAAGAATTCAGAGGAGTGACTGGCGCCCATTACAGAGACAGGGAAGGGCTGTTCATTGCGGAGGGGCATTTCAGGTAAACTCTGAAGAGAAAGACTATAACAGAAGTGCACAGGCAGGAGGAAGGGGGGGAAGGAAGGGGGAGGGAGAAAGGGGGAGGCAGCCCAGCCCCGTGAGAGACTGCCCATGAGTCTATCTGAAGAACTCAGTTTCTGGGGACCGTGGGAAAGGGCTAGACAGGTCTGGCTCCACCCTTACCCCAGATGGCGGCACTCGGTCCTCGGGCATCCAGAGGGTAGAGCAGCCCCGGCCGACCGGGTGTCTGAGGTCTCTTGATGGGAGGGTGGGTTTATCTGCCAAGCTGTCCACCCAGCCATTTGTGAGCAAGCAGCGGAGAAACCAAACACAGAGGAAAAGAAAACACAGCCCACCACCTGTGGCCTCTGAGGCCCCAACCTGAAAGGCCAAGGCATGGTTTGCATATGAGAACACCTGGGAACAGCACCGACAAAGGGCAGGTCACTGTCCCAGTGACCAGGGAGGTCATCCAGCCCAACTTCTGCGCGTGTGTGATAAGGAAACAGAGCCCTGTAGATAAATGATTTGCCTACAATCACAGAATAACCTGAGTCCCGGAGCCAGACGACAATTTAGGTGTCATTTTGTCCAACTTCCTCCTTTTCCTGCTGAGGACGGTGATGCCCAAATCACCTGGAACTAGAATGCGGCCTTTCGGGTCTCAGAACCCTGCTCTTTCTGCTATACCCTTTTAGTCATTTCCTTCTTTCAGTTGAAAACACGTCTTAGAAAGGCCTCGGGGGCCAGGTGTGTACGGTTAGAGAAATACATTTTGACGTTATCAATAGTAGCAAATGTGATTATCAACACTGTTAAGCATTTGTACAATAAGCACAAAACTCGCTTTTATAGTCACCGTCTCACCTGCTTTTTACGATGCCCCAAGGAAAAACAAATTACTTAATAGTGGACCTGCCATTCTACAAGGGAGAAAATTAATGCCGAGATACATTGTCAACTCTTTAAGGGGTGTAAGACCCTATTTTATTAATGTTTTTCAGGAAAAAGAAAAAAGATAACTTACTTTTCTTCTTTTCTTTTTTGTTACATACTTTATGCATATTCATTATAGAGACACTGGAAAATACAGCCAAACAAAACCAGAGACTAGGCCGGGCGCGGTGGCTCAAGCCTGTAATCCTAGCTCTCTGGGAGGCCGAGGTGGGCGGATCGTTTGAGCTCAGGAGTTCGAGACCAGCCTGAGCAAGAGCGAGACCCCATCTCCACTATAAATAGAAAGAAATTAATTGGCCAACTAATACCTATAGAAAAAAAAAAAATTAGCCGGGCATGGTGGCATATGCCTGTAGTCCCAGCTACTTGGGAGGCTGAGGCAGCAGGATTGCTTGAGCCCAGGAGTTTGAGGTTGCTGTGAGCTACCCTGACGCCATGGCACTCACTCTAGCCTGGGAAATAAAGTGAGACTCTGTCTCAAAAAAAAAAAAACAAAAAACCAGAGACTACAAACCAGTTGTGTTTTGTTCCATGACATCCTAGGCCTTTCAAGTTCCTAGACTGAGATCTAAAACTTTGGATTTCGATTTCATGTTCCTTCTCCTCCACCTCATGTTAGGAATCAACAATGAATGAGTTTCAGGGAACAAAAAGTTCAAAATCACATGTGTGCTGCATGCTTTACAGTAACTTTTACATACAGTGCTTTGTTTAACTTTGCCATCTGACAGTATCATTTTATTAAGAAACTTAAAGGTTTGGGAAGGAGGCTAGGAGAGTGTGATAAACGGGGAAGGCATGGGCTGGCCTGGGAGTTCAATGCCTCAGAGAGCCCTCCCTGACCCACACCTCGAGGTTCACCCACAGTTAGATTTGGAACAAGGTGCTTCCTTTCCGAGCCATTTTTTCAGTTTACCATAGTGGTGAGAGAATCAAGGTGACTGGTTTACACCATCCTATCTGTAATAGCTCCCCTCTCGGGGGGCTTGAAGAATAAATAGACTTTCCAGTGATGGCTCAAAGAAAAAAAAAAGACTAGAGAGAAGGGAAAATAATTTTTTCCAGATTCCATTCATCCATCCACCCCACATTCATTATGTCATTATGAGCAAGGCTCTTTTAGACATTCTGGGAAATTAAAAACTGAACACATTATATGGAGGGCAATCTGTATGAAAACCTGTAAAAGTGTATCCATGCTAGTGGATATACTAGGATAATCCCTAAAATTTGTTAAATAAGTATTTTGGAAAAATGTAAATTCTCAATAACAAGAAATGTGTTACATTGTGACAAAGCCACACATAATCTATGTAGTAAAGTATGATGTAAATATCTTAATTATTTGACACTGAAAGATGTTCATGATATATAAAGAAAAAGAAATTGCATGCATCAATGAACATATTTAAATAAATATATACGAATGTGATATATAGACACATACTTGCTCTCACAGAAAACAATGTAAAAAGCTAAATAGTAGAATATGAATAGTAGTCTATGTGGTGTGATTAAAACATAATTTTTATTTTCTTCTGTATGTAATTCTACATTTATTCTCAATTTTTTATGATAAGCACATATTTTTATAATCAGAAAAAATTTTCCATTTAAAAATAACCATATTAACACAGAAAATGTTATATATTATAATTAAAAATAGATCTAAAAACTTTATGGTATGATCCTATTTTAATATATCTTTATAGCAAATATAAGAATTTGAAAAGACTAGAATGTCATACAACAAAATACAAATGGTTTGTATTCCCTGGTTTTGTTTTGTTTTGTTTTTTGGGAGGGAGAGAAATAATTTGGTAATATTTACTAAGAGCATACCTTACGACCAGCAATTCTACTTCAAGATATATACTCAAGGCTGGGAGTGGTGGCTCATGCCTGTAATCCTAGCACTCTGGGAGGCCAAGGCGGGAGGATCGCTCTAGGTCAGGAGTTCAAGACCAGCCTGAGCAAGAGCGAGACCCAGTTTCTACTAAAAAAAAAAAAATAGAAAGAAATTATCTGTATGGCAAATATATATATATATATATATATATATATATATATATATATATATATAAAATTAGCCGGGGTGCATGCCTGTAGCCCCAGCTACTCGAGAGGCTGAGGCAGGAGGATTGCTTGAGCCCAGGAGTTTGAGGTTGCTGTGAGCTAGGCTGACGCCACAGGACTCTAGCCCAGGCAGCAGAGCAAGACTCTGTCTCAAAAAAAAAAAAAAAAAAAGATATATACTCAAGAGAAATGTTGATCAAATAACATACAAAAAAATTTTTATAGCAGCGTTATCGATTGTAGTTATAAACTGGACTGATTTTTTTTGCTGCATTTTCTTGTCGTTTATAATGAATGTACATATATGATATAACAAGAAAGAAAACTGTATTTTTCTAAAAAAGTATTCATAAAATACTTTTTATTTACTTATGATGCAAAAAATAAATAAGTAAATAAAATATAAAATAAAATCAACTAGGGTCTTGCCTTTTAAGAGTTGAAAACCTAAAAGAGGAGATGAGAGCAGAATGCACATATTTGAGTGGGCTCAGAAGTTTCACCTACTGAAATGAGAAAAGATTCATGGAAGAGACAACATCTGGGCCATGCCTTTAAAAGAAAGATATGAATACACAAAAATTGGAAGAGAGGGCAGGAAGCAGCAAAGGGTGGATATGTCCAGGAAGCAGCACATCTAAGGGGGACTGATGGCAGGTGACCAACTGCCCCGATTAGCCGCCTGCTACTCCACATCTTCTCAAAGCCCTCCCATATCTTCTCAAACAAAGCAGCTATAAATAGTCGCAAAATGTGCATTTTCCATTCTGATTTGATCTTATTACTCACTGAGTGAGGTAAATGAAAATGGATTCAGCACTAGAGGACTTTAGAGGATTATTTGATAGTTTGGGAATTAATTGGCCATTGGCTGGATTTGACTGGGAATGTTGGTCTTCACCAAGAGGATCCAGTGCTCAAGCTTCTTTCATTCTCGAGGACAAAGTAGGAGTTTCCCACACAGTAGATTTAGATTTCAGTTTCATGTATCTATAAAGAGAGCTATAAATTTCAGAGGGCTAAGGCTTGTCCTGGCATAGCGTGGGCCTTCACGGCAAGGAAGTTAATAACTAAACTGGAAGAGTGACTTGCAAATGACATTCTACTGGAAGACAGTAAGGGCGATCTGGGAAATGCCCCTGGACATGTAATGCCCCTGGAACGTAAAAGTCTGGAAAGTCCAAACAAGGCTTGCTCTTAGGGTGGTGGCGATATTTATGGGACTTGTGCATAGGAAACATGAGAGGAAATGGAATTATTCATTCAAGTTAATTATAACATGAAACCAACTAAAGAAGTTCCTAGCCACTGTGTGTGACCAACAGGCCCCAAACACTTGGTCTCTCTCTCTCTCTCTCTCTCTTTTTTTTATTTCTTTTTGAGACAGAGTCTTGCCCTGTTGCCTGGGCTAGAGTGCCATGACATCATCATAGCTCACAGCAACCTCAAACTCCTGGGCTCAAGCAATCCTCCTGCCTCAGCCTCCTGTAGCTGGGACTACTGGTATGTACTACCATCTCTAGCAAATTAAAAAAAATTTTTATTCTTGTTACATTGCTCAGGTGGCTCTTGAACTCCTGGCCTCAAGCTATCCTCCCACCTGGGCCTCCCCAAATGTTGGGACCTTCTCTTGACCTGCAACAAAGTGGCTGTCAAGATTTCCTCTGGCTCAGAGTCTCCACCCTCAGCAATTACATCTGGGTGAAATTGGAGCTCTAAATTAGATACCTGGGGGCCTAGGGTCTAGTCCTGGCTCTGTCACGAACTCACTTGGAAACTTTGGGAAAGGAGGAGTTTGGTTTGAATCAGTAGGTCACAGCCTTTTCATCAGCCTTCACACCATCCCATGTTCTACACACACTCAGCAAAAACACCTCTCATTAGACACAATCATTGTCAATGAGCACGAGCACCTCTACCCATTTCCCGATCCTTACTGAGAATCTCAGAACAAGAAGATCTCAATGTGTTTCACACATCCTTCCCCCAACTCATAAGTTGTAGGGTTCTAGACTTAAATTATCATCAAAAGAGCTTTGAAAAGAATAGGCTCCTACACAACTATAATGTTATATATTAATACTTAGACAATATCTGGACAGGTTTAAAAGAAGGTTGGTGCAGAGGCTCATACCTGCAATCCCAACACTTTTGGAGGCCAAAGCAGGAGGGTTGCTCGAGCCAGGAGTTCAAGCCCAGCCTGAGCAACATAGCAAGACCCTGTCTCTGTGAAAAATAAGGAAAATGAGCCGGGTGTGGTGGTGCAAACCTGTAGTCCCAGCTACTTAGCAGGCTGAGGAGGGAGAACTGTTTGAGGCCAGAGGTTGCAGTGAGCTATGATCATGGGCCACTTGATCACAGCCTGGGTGACAGAGCAGAACCCTGTCCTAAAAAAAAAAAAAGGAAGGTTTAAAAGAAGGTGCTAACACTAGTTTTCTCTGAAGAAGGGACCTAGGAGCCTGATGGTTAAGGAAACAAAGAGACTGACTTTTCATTGTATACCCATTTTTTTTTATCGAAGATATATTAGGTTAGGAATTTCATTTGATTGTGTGTCACAAAGACCTGAGGAATGGTGACTTAAGCAAATGAGGGGTTTTATTTTTCTTACTAAAAGAAAAGTCTGGGTAGGCTGTGCAGAGCTGGCACAACATTATGAGGGGCCCAGGCTTCTTCCGGCCCTCTGCTCTACCTCCAGAGATTGTGGCCTGTATGTGGCCTCAAGCTCCCAGACAGCTGCTCTGCCTCCAGGCGGGACCCCTGTGTTTCAGGCAGGAAGGCAGAAGGGCGAAGAGCATGGCCAGCTGATTACGGCCCCTTGAAGGAGCTCTCCTGGGAGCCCATGACAGCAGCGTTTGTTTACATCACAGTTCTGCTCCCTCTAGCTGCAAGAGAGGCGGGGAAATAGAGTTTTCTTACTGGGCAGATTGCCGTCCCATGTGAAATTGGGATGGATTCTGTTAGTAGGAATGGAGAGAATGGATGTGGACTTGATAGTCTGCAGTGTCTGTTATACATGTATTGTCTTTTAAATAGATATATCTCAATCAAAAAAAAAAGCAAACCTTGAGAAAAAAGTCACAACAGGAGAGCTGACTGTGTGGGTGGTGGAGTGGGGAACTCAAAGGACTCCCCCCAGCAAAACAACTATTTAGCTGCTGAAAACTATAGAAATAACCATTTAAAGACTTTGGAAATTGTTCGAAGTCCATACTGCAAATGGAAAAACATTTATCTGAACATACCTGCTAAATCTCAGTGGGGACAGTGAGAGCCAGTGACATTCGAATGGCATCTCTGTCACCACCACCCCCCTCCCACCGCGCAGCTCTGGTGGTGAAAGCTCTACTCCAGCACTGATTCACCTGTGTCACATAGGGGCTGGATTCTGACCCAGCAGGGTCTGCATTTTAGAGATATTTAGCCCCATGGCTTTTGAGTTTGTTTCGTTTTGTTTTTAACAGCTGAACTTGTCTTAAAACTGCTTTGGTTCTTCTAGGGCTGTAAAGCTCATGCTCCCCATGACGATGGCAAACTACGAATGGGACCAAGAGTTGAGATTTCTGGGCTTGGGTATTCACTGTTTTCTTGGGGAGGTCACTTCCCCTCTCTGCATTTCCACTTCCTCAAGGGAAAAAGGAAAAGCCCACGCAGGAAACAAAAAGACACATCAGGACTGTCCCAGAGACTCAAGGGTCATGATGTGACTCTATCCTCCCCACGACCTCTGTCTTGGGTCCTTGTCCTCTCTCCTGCCATAAGTGACTCTCGTTCTCGTTCTCTCTCACTCATGAAAATGTTCACCTCCTGAACAGCCCTGGAAGACGTATTGGAGTGTGTTGGAGACGAGGATTTGGTTTAGGTGGTTAGAGCTTCTGACACCTGCATTAGATCAGCAGACTGAAGGCAAGAGGAAGCTAAGAGCTCTCTGGGCAGAAGCAGAGGTAGGAAGGAGGCCTTCATGCAGAAAGGGAGCCTTTGGAATAAGAAGAGTGGGGCCAGAGCAGACGTGCAGGTTAAGCAAGTACACAAGTGGATAGATTTGTTTCCTCCATCCTTCCCTCCCTCCCTGCTTGGGAACGGAAGGAAAAGAGGGAGAAATGACCTTCAGTGGCTGCCACGTGCCTGCCGCATGCCCAATCAGTACAAATTCAGGGTTTCCCATGCTTCCGTCACTCACATAGCACATCCATGACTTGTTGCACATCAGGTATACCATTATTTACTTAATATTTTTCTTTAAATCAACCTCCTTTTCTTTTTTTCTTTGACTTACATAACTAAATTCAGCCCATCAACATCCATAAAAGAATTTGGCGTGTTAATGATTATTCTAGTGCGTATAAAAATAAACATTTAACTATTAGAATTAAAAAAATGTTTGTCCCCATGTCAGGGATACATGTGCCAAACTTTGGAAATGCATCAACAATGACTCATTTGGTTTTCGCAACTACTCTACGAGATAGGGATTGTTGTCCTTATCCTACACATGAGGGAACTAAGCTTCAGAGAGGTTAAGTAACTTGCCCAAGGTCACAAAACTAGCAAAGGTAGAGGAAGACTTGAAACCACTTTTGTCTCCAAGGCCTGTGCTGAGCCCCACAGTGGGGAGGGAGAAGGGAAAGAGGATACAAAAATGAGATGGATCCACAGAGACTCAATGCATTTGAAACTCTTGTTCGGTCTCTACAAACAGCCAAGCCCCAGCATCCGTTCCTGCCTCCCTGGCAGACTCTAGGTTTCTAGACCACAATCAAGGCATGTCTGGCATGAACCTGGTGCTTGATTTGCGTCTGTCAAGTGGTGGCTCTGCTCCAAGGGCAGACCCCACCGTGCCTGTCCTGGTGCCAAGGCTCCAAGAAGAAGCCTTTCTAAGCCCTGCCCTTGCAGATTCCTAACCCAGCCCTTTCACGTGCCATGCCTGAGGTCCTGCCTTTGTGTTAGTTTCTTGCCCAGGCTTTGCCCGCAAGTTGGGGCTTGAGCTGGTTTTACTATTTTAGGTAATAGATTTATGAAAGTGGGCGCTCACTCTGGAACAGTTTGAAAGCCTTCTTTTATCTTCTCTTTTCACTAACAGCATCTAGTTGCCAAGCACAGAGAAGACACACTTGCTCAGCAAAGAAAGGCAGGATTCTCCACCACCTCCCCTCTGCCCTTCACCTTGGTCTCCCTACCAAAGGCCCTGCTTGGGGGTGATTCCCTGTGGTCTTGGGGGAACACAGTTAGGGCTTCGTGAGGACTTAGACTCAGCCTTCCTCTCTACTACATTCTCTGCCCTACCGTGGCTGGCTCTGGGCTTGGGGGTTAGGGGGAGGGGTGAGGGGTGGAAGTAGAGAGTTAGGAGTAATGAGGAGAAGGGACTCATATTTATCCTGGGCCTACTATGTGTCAAACACTGTACTAGATACTTCATATCTGTTCTCCCATTTAATACTTTCAGGGAACAGAGGCTCTTTCCTGTAATCCCAGCATCTCGGGAGGCCAAGGCAGGAGGATTGCTTGAGGCCAGGAGTTTGAGACCAGCCTGGGCAACATAGCAAGGCCCCAAATCTACTAAAAAGAAAAAAAAAAATAGCTGTGCTTTGGGGGTGTGCCTGTAGTCTTAGCTTCTTGGGAGGCTGAGGCAGGAAGATAGCCTGAGCTCAGGAGTTCGAGGCTACGGTGAGCTAAGATCACACCACTATACTCCAGCCTGGGTGGCAGAGTGAAACCTTGTCTCTAGATAAATAGATAACCAAAAAGATAAATAAATAAAATACTCTCAACAACCTGTAACCATAACAAATCAAATAGTTATTACTAGGCTTATCTTACAGATGAGGAAACCAGGTCTGGAAAGTTAAATAGCTTGCTTAAGGCCACACAGCTACTAAAAGGCAGAGCCAAAATTTGAACTCAGTTCTATTTGTCTCTAAAATCCACACCCTTCACTCTACCAAGCTACCTCATCTCCAGATGAGATATAGTTACAAGGGGGACTTAGAAATTATCTAGTTCAGTATTTCCCAGGTTGCATGCTTCAAAAAACCAGCTCCTCGGACACAAGCAGGAAGAGGCCAAAAATGTTTAGAGAAAGTTGGTGTAAATGAAATTAAATAGATATCTTTACTGCAGGACTTCTCGGAGCCTTTAATCTTCTAATGTGTCTGTGAATCTCCAAGAGGGAGCTGCAGTGTGTCACATCAGCCAAATTACCCAGGAGACTTCTGTTTATTTTTCTTGTAAAATATCCAAGAAACCAAGATTGTTTCCAGGAACAGTTTGGGAAATACTTATCTATGATTCCCTTGTTTGGGAGATGGGAGACTTGCCCAAGTACTATGACAAGCTGAAGCAAGGTATTTCCAAGCGCACCACAACCTCACTCCTGTCTTAGCAGAGAGGCTCTGCTCATTTTATCAGTTATTAAGAAGGAGGTAAATGCCTACCAGGTGCCAGGGCTGGGGATAAAAGAGACATTGGAATAAGACATAGTAGAGAGGCAACCACCCAGCAGCGTGGTGTGGAGTGGATGTGTCAATGAGCCTATGGCGCCGCGTGGGCCTGCCCCTGCAGCAGGCTTAGGGGGCTGGGTAAGCCTCCCTTGGGGACCGAGCAGATCAAAGGACCCCCCTCTCCCCACTCCCTGGTCCCTCAAGGCGCCAGCACATCTCCTGAGAACCTGCAGCCTCCGTGCCCTTCCCCACCAGTCCACTCTAAACACCAGGGCTGTTTTCAGACCCCACCTCCGGTCCCATCCTCAAAACTCTTCTTTTCCTTGTGACAGTAAAAGAAGCAATTGGCCTAGATAGATTTCCTTCTGAATTCTGCTAGCCTTGGGTGAAATCCCTCTGCAGTGTAGGCCACACAGATTCCTGGCAGCCCCGATCACAGCATGATCACAGGATGTCAGGGCAGAAGGAAATCTTGGTGACCAGCTAACCCAAACGATGTTGCAAATTCGGGAAGTGAAGCTGGGAGGCGAGGACTGAAAACGGGACTGGCTGCCCCAGATTCCGGGAGGTGGGAACCGGGTCCTTGCCTAGCCTCTGCGTGTGTGCCACTCGGACAGGGCACTGCCCCTCTCTGGGCCTGTTTCCTTGACTACAAGAAGGAGGAAGTTGGGTTTGGGATGTTTCCTTTAGCCGTCAAGTTCTGCGGATGCTCCTCGGGAGGGAGCTTGGAGTGAAAGGTCATAGCGCTGCAGACACGGGCGGCCTCTCAACGCCCCTGCTCGGCCATCTCGTCCTGCTGCTCCCTGGCCACTTACTGGGCATATCTTCTCTCTGGAGGTTATAGAACCTGTGTTCAAGAGACTCAAGGCCCAGGATGGGCGGGCCTGGCTGCTGGCAGTGTGTAAATTACAACTAACGTGCTGGGGCAAGAGCGGGCCTGGTGGCTGCTCCCGGCCCGCAGGGAGGGAGGGGTGGCCTGCCCCTGAGAGACTCTGGAGACTGCGGCCCCTCTCCCCCTGCTGGGCCACAGCTGCAGGCATGGGCCAGGCCAGCCCCCAGGCTGCAGTGTGGGGGTGCAGAAATAGGGCTGCCAGTCGTCATGACAACGCAGCCCAGGCCCAGGCCCGGGGTCCTAGTAGTCCTCAAGCGTCCAGCCCAGGGACCATCCTTCCAGCCTTCCATCCTGTGCTCCCTCCTACTAAGTGGGCAGAGGTCTGTATTAAGTAACTACCCTTGAGGGAGGGAGTGCCCTCTGCGATTCAGGCTGTCGCTGGAGTCCAGCCTCCAGTCCGGAAACTTGGCCGAAAGGACGGCTAGGATGACAAAGATTCTGAAAGCCCCTATTCTTTTTGAAATGCTTGAAGTGACTCCTCTCTGACTGGAGACATTTAACTGCACGGGACGGAAGCATCAGGATTATGGTCTTCAGTAGCTGATGGCATGTCACACAGAGGAGGGATTAGCTTTGTTTGGAATGGGCTCTGAGGTAGAAGTACCTGAGTGGCAGGTTCAGGCTCAGCAGAGGACAGCACTTGCCAGAACTCGGGGAAAGGAAAACAGTATTCAAGGGACAGCGGCTGTGTTTACCACCGAAGGACTAATGGAGGCTCAATGACAGTGACAGAAATGTTTTAGAGACACGCAGTAGACTGGCCAGGGTCGGGGTGTTACACCAGATGGCCAGTTAAGGTTCCCTTCAATGTGGAGACTTGAATTCTGGAAAATGCCTGATAAGGAGATGCTGCCTTTCTTGGCAGAGGTTGTCCAATAGTGCTGAACCCTTCCTGAAAGAAAAGAATTTGTGCACTTCTCCAAAAGCCTCTGGATTTATAAAATCACACCCTCTCCCTCGTCATGGGCTTTGTCATTCCTCCTTTGGGTTTTAGTAATAAACACCTTAGAAGCCATTTCTTGCGATTCTGACTTCTCTCTCTAATCTTGAAATTCCTGGAGAAAAATAAGCTCTATTCTCTGTTGTGCTTTCTGGCACATAAACTGGGATTTCAATACCAGGTGCTGCTGGAGGGGTTTCCAGTATATATATTTTCCACTTTCTTTGCCAAGTTGGCGTTATTTTATACTCGTAATTGGTGGCTCATGGATTAATCCTTCTGCTTTGATCTTTTGACGAGAAAATGAGAAATTTGGCTACTGTTCACTGTCATCTACACTTTGCCTCGGGCTGTTAGGGAAGCAGAGTGCTAATTTGGTGTTTTTCCAGTTCTTCCAGAGACAGTGAATAATGATTTAATTTATAGTAATATAAGTGATTAGGAATGACTAGAAAGACCTGAGATATCCCTAAATCCCTGCTTAATGGAAAACTGTGCAGAGTAAGTGTAAATATTTAGTGGCAGTCCACGGTGCATGTCCAAAAATCAGATCTCAATGGAGAAGTTATGTAGGAACATGATTAGACTTGAACTCATAAAATAATGGGTTTCAATCATGCTTCCTTCACTGGGACAAACCACTCAACCTCTTTGGACCTCAGTTTTCTCATCTGTACAATGGAGATTGATCCTTTCATTTACTCAACAAATATTTGACTGTCTATAATGCACAAAGCACTGTATGCAAGACAGACCTACTGCATGCATGAATTGACTAAAATATGTCTGTAAAAAAGTTTTGTAAATTATAAAGTGCACTGTGAAGAGAAAGGGTTGTTATAATATTTATAAGATAGGGTCTAGGATATTTTTTCCTTTCTAATAAAGCCCATTATGTCCAGGTCTAGGGAAGTGTTTCTTAGCAATGATTCCATTCTTTAGTGGTTGAGAGCTCTGGAAATACCGCAGACCCCTTCCTTCTACCCTGTCCACAGTGAAAAGTCTCTGCACTTGTGAGAAGATAGAGGCCAATCTCCTTCTGTGCTTGAGTTCTTTGAGCAAGTTTGTCTATTTAACTGCCAGGACCTCTCTAGACACACACTCCACACCTGTCCTCTGTCAGATAAGGCATCAGGACCACTTTTCTGTTCTGGGGGAGCTTAGGAAGGCAGCAATGTGTGGTGTAACGATAAACAAAAATGAAATACAAATGACTGTCGCTCACACAGACATCTTTGCCATTTACTAGTTCCATAACCTTTACCTAGTTACTTAGCTGATGACCTTCCATCTCCTTAACTGTAGAGTGAGGATCGTAACATACAGCTTACTTACCAGGCAATGCTGCTTTGACGCTCCAGCGATACAGTGATGGGAAAGCACTTTACAAAGCTAAAAGACCCCGATCGTAGAGATTATTTTGGGCGCTCACCACCTGAACTTGCATTAAGCAATCTCAATGTCTGCCTGTCCCTGTGCATTCCGATTACTAATGCCGGCTTGGGCTGAAATCACAAGGCATGGTATCTGATTTTCTGATCATTATCTATTTAATAAGTTTCCAACACTTCTGTTTTCCAAGCCATTCTCCTTCTAAATGCCTGTGTAGAATCATCTTTCCAGCACAGAAGCTGAAAACGAATTTCATCTGAAAGCCCAGTTGTGTGAAAAATGTCACCCAGTTCCTAGGAATGGTAATTCTACTTCTCCTATTTAAGCTGTATTCATTCCTAAGTCATGGCCACCTACAAATTAACAAATATGACTGTATTTCCATGCTAAGTCCTAGCATCACTCGTTGCAACACCTCCTAGACATATTCCCACAGTCTACTGATAGACAGGAATGATAACTTATCATGTATAAAGCACTTGTAATTTATGACTTATTTTATTAGGTCTCCCTTAGACTCTCCCCTAAAAGCATGACCAATAAGACACATGTGAAGAAATCAGGTCTCCGGTGACATCATGAACATGACAAATCACTGTTTCCATGGATAAGACTTCTGTGATTAATTCTTCCAGTAAAATCTTACAGAGTCAGGTGGTTTTTATATTAATAATAAAGGGATTGCAAGAGCTCCATCCATGAAATCAATGAAAGTAATTGGTGCTGATGGCCTTTCAAAACTCCACCAGGAAGCTAATGATTTCCAAAGGCATTTTCCTCTAGCTGGCGCAATCATTTCTCTCCTTCCTAGATGGGTATCTTGCTTTTCTACAAGGTGGAGCAGGGAGTTTGAGGTCCTGAGAAGGGAAGTGAAACTTGCTCAAAGCCACTGAGCTGGCTGTAGAGCAGAGACCACAGCACTTGGCACAAAGTAGGTGCTCAATAAATACTTGAATGAATGACTGAATGAACTTAGATCTGGAACTCGCTTTTCTCCCTCCACTACACTCTACAATAAACTATTTAGTTTCCTTCCTGCCAAGGGTTGAGATGAAGTGGTTTTCCTCAACCCTTAGGAAGTTCTAGTCCCGCACTGTTCAATATGGCAGCTGTGAGCCACATGTGGCCACAAAGGACTTGAAATGTGGCTGATCCCAATTGAGATGGGCTATAAGTCAATCTCGAATTTTGAAGGCTTATGGTGAAAAAAGGGTAAAATATCTCTTCAGTACTTTTAATGTTGGTTACATGATGAAATGATAATAGTTTAGATAAACTGGGTTAAGTAAAATTTAATAATATCATTAAAATGAATTATACCATTTTCTTTTTACTTTTTTAATGTGGCTACTAGAAAATTACAAATTCCATTTATAGCTTGCTTCTGTGGCCTGCATTATAGTTCCATTGGACGGCACTGTAATCTAGTTTATGGACGTTTTAGAAAAAGAATTATATATTGAATTGCTAAACTTTCAATAAAAATTATACCTTTAGGCTAGCCAAGAATCTAAGAAACAAAGGCAAGCGTAATAATTTTCTTTTCAACAAAAAAGAAACATTCCTCCCTCTTCTCTCTGCATAATCCTTCCCCTAAAGTTCCAGTTGCGCCCTCCTTCATCACATAACGGAAAAGGTGGGAGGTATGCTGAGGTCTTGGTAGCTGGTTGGCAGCTGGCCAGGAGTCACCATCCCCATCCCAACTGCCACCGGCACAGAAGTCACCTGTGAACTGGGGCAGTATGTGATTATGGTTCAGGGAACTCGATTGTCACTTGCTATAAGAACGAAATTTACAAGGTAGGATTGGAAATTAAGGTGAAGTTCTACAAAGAGAAAGGAAATAACATAGGTCCTTAGGAAATCCTGGCAACTCCGAACTCTAATGGTGGTTTTCCCTTTCATCTAAAATTCGCAGCCATGATTTTTCTCCTTGTTCCTCTGTTTTAGTTATAAGGTCACTTCTAAAACTCTCTAATTTTTCTAAAAGCCAATGCACAGAACAATATTCGGAATTAGGAGAGATCCTTCACAAATCTCCATATTCTACTCTGATTCATTGGAGATAAATTGCCTTGAACACATGTACTCTTATACCTGGGAGCTACTGTATCTATCAGAATCTACCAGCACTGCCTGGAAAGCTTAGGGAGTTCTGGCAAAGCCCCCCACCCACCTCTCTGAGTCACTGCTCAAAACCCAACTGAAAATGTCAAATTAACCTTATCTCTAAGCCCTGCATATCATTAGGTCTGCTGTGACCATCTTCTAAGTTAGAGTTAAGTGATCATAGGAGAAGCTTGCCAAAATAGCATGATCATAATTATCCATTGTCAAAGTATTATTAATAAATAAAACATTCTAATGGTCATTAATATTCCTGGGTTGTCATATCTAAACAACTGGGATTAAACAGGGAGTGGGTAGGGTGTATAAAGATAAGAATCCCTCCCTTAAGTAAGTAACATGAGTGCCAATAAAATCAATCTCAGCCTGAGCCCTGAGCCTCAGCTTCCTCCTCTATAAATTAAAGAAAGTCCCATCTCTTTCGCAAGTTACTAGGGAGACAGGGAGATGATGGATAGTGATACTAGCCATAGAGAAGATCCCTTTGATAACCACTGTACTTGTGAAACGAGGGCGTCAGATTCTCCTGCTGTAATAATGAGGGTGGTTTTCCACCCTAGCCCCTTGAGGGTCAGGAGGTCCAAAAAAAAATTTCAGTCTGGGCATTTCCTAGCTAGCGTCAACACTTCATAAGATAATGGTGGATAAGGGCTCTGCACCACTTCCTCTCTCCTTACACATCACACACCCCTTTCTACCAGAATGATTTAAACCTGTCTTTCACAACCCAGCTCCAGGGTCAGAAATCCTTCCTGGAGTGCCCACCTGAGCTCTGACAACCCTCCTCGGGCACTGCACTGTGATTGCATGTTTGCCGGTCTAGCGCCTCCTCTGGTCTGGAGGCTAAACAGCAACGTCTGCGTCCTTCCTGTTTGCAGCTTTTAGGGCGAGGAAGGTTCTGGCACAGGGTGGGCACACAGTAGCAAGTGTGTATCGACAGACACCCATGACCTTTAAGGCATGATTAAGAGCAGAAGGCTTCCATCCCATGAAGGACTGGGTCTTCCTCCATATCTTCACAAGACATGTTCTCACCTTACTCCGAACAACCCAGAGTGTTTTCTGCCACCTTCCCTCCCAGGACTTGCAGCAGGCTTGTCCACCCTGGGCTGGCACGCACCAGTGCCCGTGCCGAGGCTGTGAGGAGCCAAGAGAGGGGAAGGCGCTTTTCAGAGGTTGAAGGAGAGGAGCCACAGGGGTGGAGGTGGGGAGTCTAGAACTCTTGCTTCGTTTCCCCTACTTACCCTTCTTCTGTGGCACCAGGAACACACTTTAGAGACTGAGTCGGGATTAGCTCTCAGCCGAGCTCCCCTCCCTGCTCTGGAATGCCTGGCCCTTCCTGGGGCTGATTTCTCTTCTGTGGGGGCCGCCAATCCTTCCCCTGGGCTTCCTTTCCCATGCGGTAGTCCACACCTTGGTGATCTCCCTGCATCCTCCAAGATAGTGGTTCTCAACCCTTGCTGCACGCTGGGATCACTAGGGAGCATTCAAAGATACTTCTGTAGCCCTGCTTTGGAAATTCTGATTTAATAAATTTGACATGGGGCCTGTGCCCTCCCCAGCTTACATAGGTCACTGCTAGGACCACGTTAGAGGAGACTAACGTATCATTTAGAAATGGAACTACACGGCCTCCAGAATGCCTCTAGCCTGTACCCCAACATGTTTAAACACATTCCCTGCCCTACAGACATGTTGCTCTTAGAAGCTGATGCTGAAATGGCTGTCAGAGGTCATCTGGCCTAGCCCCCTTATTCTCAGATTCGGAAACTGAGGCCCAGAGAAAGCATGTGACGTGGCAGGACCAGGACGGGAACCCAGGTGTCCTAGCCCAGGTGATGCCTCTCCCATTAACCCAGGCTGCCTGCTGGGATGGTGCGCAGCTTTCTGCACCAGGGCATTGGGTCGGGAGGTTCTTAGCATTTCTTTCAAATGAACTGCTAAGACTCAAAATAAATCCACACTAACCACGCAGAAGCCCACAGCTCCAGAAAGCATAACTGCGCACTTCGGCCGGAGGTGTTCATGGCTGATGTCCAGAGAATTATGAACAGAAGAATTCTGAAATCAGTGGAATTAGGAAGGTATCAATCGGGGACAGGGTTGAGCTCTGGCTTTACCACTTGCGAGCTGATCGACACCAGCTAAGTGACTCCAGTGAGCTCCAGCTCTCATCTGGACAACCGAGCAGACAGTGGCATCATAGTGATGATGCTACCCACAAACCTGGGAGTCCTCCTGGGTCCCTCCACTTCCCCTCCCCCCAAGGCCCATCAGTCACCAAGTCCTGCTCATCCTAACTCCTAAATCCATTTCTTGAATTCATCCATTTCTCTCTGCCTCCTCGGACACCAGCCTAGTTCAGGCTGCTGTGATCACTGCTGTGGTTCCCAGCTCATCTCCTCCTGGTCCTGTGCCCTCTAGCCCGCTCCCCACACCAAAGCCAAAGTTTTCTTTAGAATAGGGACATCTGATCCTGTCATCCCATCACTTAAAGCCTTCCAGTGGCCTCCACCTTGAACCTCCTTCTTAGGTGAAATGCAAACATCTTACCAGGCACTCCAGGGTCGGACCTGCCCCTGCCTCCTGGCCTCATTTCTCATCTTTGCTGCCCACCCACTTCTATCCTCACAGCCCACCCTCTGGTCACTCCAGGGCCTGACACCTTCTTCAGGAAGCCCTCCCTGACTTCCCAAGTCTGCATCAGGCCCCCCCTCAATGCTCCCACAGCATTCTGTGATGCCGCTTTCCCTGACTATCTGCCCATATGCCTTACTATCCCACATAAGCACCACAAGGGAGGGACCATCATGATCTTGATCTTCATTGTGCCCACAGTGACAGGTACTGTGCTGGCCAATATGGTAGACTCTTCATTAAAAAAAAAAAATACTGAACTTATAAAATGATGTAAATCGATTCAACAGGATTGTTACACCGAGGAGGTAAGGCAGCACCCTGCACGGTGTCCGATGTGCAGCTATGATCAATAGTTTGTTTTCCCCGTCCCCACGTCCCTTCCAATTCTCACATCTCATGATCTGGATTCTAGTTCAAGTTTTGCTTCCAACCAGTTATTTGGCTTCTCTGGTTCTATATTTCCTTTCCATTAATGTGACTATATGGCCCTAATGTGCTAAATATATATACATATATATATCACATAAATACAAAAATTATATATATATATATGTGTGTGTGTGTATCTGTGTGTATGTATGTATTTAGGAATTAGTGAGCCCTTTTCCCCTTTCCTCTTCCCTGTTCATCTCCTCTCCTTCTCAGGATCAGGAGTCGGGAAGGACACAGCCCACAGCTCCTCCCAGGCCTTCCAAGTCTGTCGCAAGGATCATTTAACGGGTTATTAGGAAAGACTTTATTCTACCCCTACTCCCAAGTCCAATAGAATTCCTTCTGAGGTCAGGACTGCTGGATCTTGGTGCATGGCAGCTCTGGGGACTCTAAGTGCCTCTGTGCTCCAAGGCTGAGCCCTGCCCGAGTGATGACAGGACACATTTTCCCCACACCCTGTGCCTCGCCACCCTGCAGTCACACAGTGCGCCAGGAGGGTGGGGGGTGGAGGAGAGGGCAGGGCAAGACAGACTGCAAGGGAAGCATAGGAAAAGTGCACACGCCCTTGCAGCTATTGTCATGCTGCTGTGGCTGCCAGTCGGGGACCTGGGGCTCTTGGGCAAGAAGCGGGAAGGAGGAAGGAGGCAGAAGACCTTAGACTCCCCATACCATGGCACACTTACTCTCTCAGTTCATCTTCATTCCTCCAGCTTAGCTTAACTTACGAGCTCCAAGGCTCTCATCATCCACAGTCTTGCCTCACAGCAGCTCTTGAGTCTACACTAGACAACAAAGTGACACAGAAGCAGAAAAAGGCTAGCCACCAACCCTGGGCATGGCAGGGACCTGCAGAGCAGCTCTCACATCCTCGGGCATTCTACCAAGGAATGTATGTGTGTACCCCATGACTCAGCAGTTCTACTCCCAGATGTATACTCAACAGAACTGCATACACAGGTTCACCAAAAGACAGGGGCAAGGATGCTCATAACAACACTCTTCAGAATAGCCAAAGACTGGGAACAAACTCTATTTCCAACACCAACAGAACGGATAAACAATTTGTTTATTTACATAGCTAGAATGCCACACAATAACGAGAATGAACAAACTAGCACAACACTCATGGATGAATCTCACATACATCATAATGGACAAAAGAAGGCAGACAAAAAAGAGACCATGCCACACAATTCCACCCATAGGAAGTTCAAGAACAGGCAAAACAAATCACAGTGTTGGAAGTCACAGTAGTAGTTACTCTTGGGGGGGTGGATAAATGACTAGAAGGGGACACAGGTGGAGGGTTTGGGGACTCTGGTAATTTTTTTGCCTTGATCTAGATGGTAGTTACACAGATATGTTCACTTTGTGAAAATTCATTGAGGTTTAATTTTTGATATAGTCTTATAAACAGATCTCGATTAGCTTGGATCATACAAAATGAGATTTCCATAAACCTTTTATAACCTTCTACAATTATGCACTTTCCTGTATGTATGTTATACTTCAATAAAATCTACATTTAGAAAAAGAACCAGGTCAGAGTCTGCTTTGGGTCCACTACTGCATTTCAAACGATAGGAAAACAATTTGTAGCACAGGATGGAGAACAGATGTTTCTATTCTCTCATCCTCTCTTTTTAGAGATAAATTATTTATTGAGCTATAATTTGCACACCATAAAATTCACCGACTTTAAAGTGTAGAATTTGAAAAATTTGCAGTAGTATAACCATCACCACCACAATGATGAGATAGAATATTTCCACTACTCCAAAGTGTTCCCTTGTTCTCTAATGCCAATCCCCTCCCCAACCCCAGCCACCACTGATCTGTTTTAGAAACTTCACTATGGTTTTGCCTTTTCTAGAATGTCATAAAAATGGAGTGATATTATCTTTAAAATTATTTTCTTGAAACATGACAACATACAGTAGGTCACAATTAGGTTGAACTGAATGTGTCACCCTGCATTTGTCCCCTAATATTACTATATCTACCCTGGCAAAGTGCACAGGATCCTTTGTAAATGTTCTGTGTTAAAGCAAAATTGGCTGGTGGAAAGCTGCATATCCTGAACCCAATATGTGGGAGACAAGGTCTACACCATGTAGTCCCAGAAGACAGAGCCAAGTCCAGGGGGCAGCGGCACAAAAGGGCGTCTGCAGCTTAATGGAAGGGAGATTTCTCCAAAACCTGGAGTTTATCAAGCCCTGGAATGTGCTGAATCCAAAGCAAGTCAGATCCCTGTCCAGAGTGAATAAATAGAAAGGCAAGGTGGCCATCCATTAAGGGGTCAGAGAGGGGATCCAGGCAGGAAACTTGACTCAATGGCTTCTAATGTCTATTCCAAATATAATATTCCATTATAGCTAGTCCAGCTCTAAAGCAAATCACAAATATTTTTAACATCAAGCAAAAAACTACATAAGTCAAAGCATACACTCTGCAGCTAATTGGAAAGGATATATTCAAGGCCAGAGAAGCTACAGGAATGCAACAAAAACAAATGAAACACAACTAGAAGATAATGAGCCTGTGTTTTTGTATCCTCATCAATTTTATAAGCAGCTTGCAGGCTGTGACATCAAGGAGGAAGTAGAAGAGATGTTTCTTAAGACAACTCAGTGCTCATCAGACCCTAACCTCCTATCTCCAAGGCACGCAGCAGGCTTGGCGAACCCCACCCAGTTCGATATAATTCAGGGAACATTAGCTGGGCCTTCAAGGTGATGAGCTCAGCACTGCACAGGATTAAGACATGAATGAGATACAGTACCTGTCTTCAAAGTAAAACAAGCATGTGCACAACCTCAGTCCAAAGCCAGTCTAGAAAGCTGTAATGGAGGAAAGGTGCAAACTCCTATGAGAGTAGAAGAGACATCCTGGTGGCCGGAGAAGTTAAGACTTGAAGGAAAATGAGCTGCTCACACTGAACTCTAAAGAATAGGCCAATAGTCCACGGTAAGATGCAACAGTATAGGATACTTGGGAGAATTTCCCAAAAGCCAGATCATATATTATTATTATTTTTTGCTTGTCCTAAGAATGAGTGGACTTGAGATTACTAGGAGATACTGACTTTGATCCATATTCTCCAAGGGACACTAAGAATTTACTGAAAATTACAACAACAGTAACAAAATGAGCTGGGACTCCTAATAAATGGGTTCTACTTCTAAGGCTATGAGACCTTAGTTAGCTGGGCCTTGGTTTCATCAACTGAAAACTAAAAGAGCTTATACTAAATCAGTGCTTTTCACCTGTGCTTTATGGAACCTCGAGAGTATGAGGGATCAAGGTGATGACCCCATACCCACAAGGCCCATGGTGGCTCAATTTTTACACATCAGTTGAGCTTCTGCATAAGCTTTCATTTGAATAAAATGAGGTTTCATTTGAATACAGAGTTTTGCTACTTTAAAAACTTAAAATATAGGGTTCACTAAATAAGTTAGTAGGATTGTCCAGTATCCAAAATGATCCCCTCAAAGTACAAGTTCAAGAGAGTCTATGATTTTTAGGTATTTATTTGTACTCATTATGACATTATTATAAAACAATTTGTTTTCTCTGCCTTTTTTTTTTTTTTTGAGACAAAGTCTTGCTTTGTTGCCAAGGCTAGAGTGAGTGCCATGGCGTCAGCCTAGCTCACAGCAACCTCAAACTCCTGGGCTCAAGCAATCCTTCAGCCTCAGCCTCCTGAGTAGCTGGGACTACAGGCATGTGCCACCATGCCCTGCTAATTTTTTTCTATATACATTAGTTGGCCAATTAATTTCTTTCTATTTATAGTAGAGACGGGGTCTCGCTCTTGCTCAGGCTGGTTTTGAACTCCTGACCTCGAGCAATCCGCCACCTGGGCCTCCCAGAGTGCTAAGATTACAGGCGTGAGCCACCGCGCCCGGCCTCTCTGCCTTTTTTTTATTAATCCTCACATTTCATATTTTCTCTTTTCCCTTTCCTGCCTATTTTCTTAAATTATTTTTCTCTTGTCGACTCTATTTTCCCATCTGCTTTCCTTCATTTTTAGGTACGTGTGTAGAAAAGTGTTAACATAATCCACCTGAGACTGTTGCCCTTAGAGAGACCAGCTCACAAGCTTGGCCCTGGGCTGCTGCCTGGGAACTCGAGACTTTGGAAGGACTCCCACCATTCCCTACATGATGAGAGTGGCTCGCTGTACTAAACTGTTTGTACAAATAACGTGGTTTCTGCCGAACACCCACTTTCCTTCTGGGAGTCTGGAATTTTGGTACGTGCTGGGCAGAGATGCCTACGTGACCAACCCGATAAGAACCTTGGACCTCTAGGCTCAGGCAAGCTTGCCTGGAAGATAACACTTTTACAGGTGTTTTCACAATTTGTTGCTGGAGGAAATAAGCCCGTCCCTACATGACTCCACTTGGAGAAAACTCCCAGATGTTTGCACCTGATTTCCTCCAGACGTTGCCCCACACACCTTTTCCCTTCGCTGATTGCGCTTTGTATCCTTTCACCGTAATAAACCATAGCTGTGAGTAGGGTGATATGCGGAGTCCTGCCAGTGCTCTTAGTGAACCACCGACCCTGGAGTGCTCATGGGGACCCCGACATGGAGTGCTAGAAGTGGGGCGCACTGGCAGAACCCTGACTCTGAAATATAGTGAAAGTAGTTTGGGACAAGGAAGAAGGAAGGGGCAGAAGAAGATGAACACCTGGTGTCAGGACAGCTGTGGAGACGTGGATGGCATAAAACACCAGCTGAGTTGCTGCCTGTTGCTAGAAGTAAAAGTCACCTATGGAATCTGAACAGGATCTCGCTCCAGCGCCAGAACTGGCTCTCCAGATGCCCTGGCTGCTTTTGGCAGTGCTGGCTGAAGTGCGGGTGGGGGTGGGAGCTCCGCCTGCTTGATGTCTTTGATTTTGTTCTCTCCCCTAGGTGGGAGGACAAAAGGCCCAACCAAAAGGAGAGCTTTGGGCCAAAGATGTTAAAAATGTGTGTTGCTCTTTCCTCCAAGAGGGAGCAAAAAATCAGTTCCCAGGAGCAAAAGTTAGATATATCAGAGAGGCAGGGAGTAGGATGGGTGCAGCCATTTCTTCACACCCTTCCCTGTCTGCATTCCAGCCCAGATCTCCTGGCAGCTACTACGTGAATCCCGTAAATGCTGGATTTATGGCTAGGGATTTGTGTAAATTTGCGATGAGAAAAAAAAAAAGAGTTTTGTTATTATTGTTTTTGTTTTGTTTTTAGTGGCCTTGACTTTTATTTTTCTTTACCTAGGAGTCTACAAATTCTAAGATTTAATCAATTGACGTAACTTTTTAAATAAACAGCACCGATCTTGTCCATGGATACAATTAAAATTCGATTTTCTCAGTTTTTAGTTCACAAGTTTCTTAGGAAAAATGTTGCAGTGCTCCTGTGCAGTAACATCGCCGTACAGGAGGGGAGAAACCGGCTCTGCTCCAAACAGCTCACCAGGTTCCCACAGGAGCAGAGAGCAATGTGGGGCTGAGATTTGAGAAGGGAATATACTGAGTGCAAATCATGTATTAAAATTAAACGTATCCCTGAAAATAAAATGGTTTCAATACTCACAAGTAGAGGGGAGCCCTTAAAAATAAGGAACCCTTATTTTTAAAATGTCCATTAAGCTCCAATGATTGTTGCTTCTATCCTTCTGTATAGTCACGCTGAGTAAAGCTATAGCTAAGTGAAAGTTAAATTGTATTCACGAGGTGTTTTAAGGTTTGCATATTATTATCTGCAGTCTCTCAGAGAAAGCAAAAGCAACTACAAATAGCTATGCCAGAAACTGGTTTTTTTGTCGCTGCAGCATGCAAGGAACTGGTTCAATCTAAAGTGGTCACGGGGCCGGGCGCGGTGGCTCAAGCCTGTAATCCTAGCACTCTGGGAGGCCGAGGCGGGCGGATTGCTCGAGGTCAGGAGTTCGAAACCAGCCTGAGCAAGAGCGAGACACCGTCTCTACTATAAATAGAAAGAAATTAATTGGCCAACTAATATAAGAAAAAATCAGCCGAGCATGGTGGCACATGCCTGTAGTCCCAGCTACTCGGGAGGCTGAGGCAGCAGGATTGCTTGAGCCCAGGAGTTTGAGGTTGCTGTGAGCTAGGCTGACGCCACGGCACTCACTCTAGCCTGGGCAACAA
>VSMD01098177.1:0-18924 GCA_008750895.1 Mirza zaza
CCCCCCCCCCCCGTAGTCTACGTCTAACACAGCAGCTAGTGATCCTGTTAAAACAGAAGTCAGATTATATGCCACTCTTCTGCTTAAATCCCTCGAATGGGTCCCCATTTCACTGAGTAACATGCAAAGTCCATACAGCCAGCACCCTAAGCCCTGGATAACCTGGTTCCTTTTAACCTCTCTGGTTTCCTCTCTTACTGTTCTCAGCCTTGATCACCTCACCCCCACCACGCTGACCCCCAGTGTTCCTCCAACACGCCTGACACACTCCTGCCCCAAGGCCTCTGGGTTCACTGTTCGTTCTGTCTGCAACACTCTTCCTCTAGATACCCACTCGGCTTACTCGCTCACCTCCTTCAAATCTTTGCCCAAGTGCCACCTGTTTAAATTGCAACATCTCCCCTCACCCTGCCAGGACTCTCAGTTTTCCTTATCCTGCTTTATTTTGTTCCAGAGCATTTCTCATGACTAGCATCCTCTGTAATCACGTGCTTACTGAGTGGCCCACCCTGCTAGAGCTAAGCTCACAGGGCAGGGTGTGGTACCTGGATGCAGCAGGCATGGGCTGACCTCTGACCCCCTGCGACTTCTACTGGGTCCCCTCTCTGCACTCTCAAGTACGCAGAGACCTCCTCCTTCAGGACAGCCCTCCCATCACTCTGCTCCTTTGCCACGGCACCCGTGCTTTTCTCCAATTGCTTCTCACGTGCGCTCACTCTCAAGGTGTAACTCTACCTGTCAGCACCCACTTAGAAGTGCGAGTCCAGACCTGAGCCAGGTGAAAACTTTGGGAGGTGGACAGAGGAAAGATGGAAATTTAGGGAGGGAAGAAGCAAGACAAAGATCCAAGGAGGAGGGACCCGTTGAGTTTCTTTCAGCAGGCCATCGGACATAGGACAGCTCCACTGAGAAGCCCTTACTTCTGCCTTCCTCCCTCCAAGCAGTTTAAGAGACAGCCTGACACCCTCAGGACGCCTGTATTCTAGAGAAACCAAATGAGTCTACACCAGTGAACACTAGATCCAGGACCCAGGCCTGGCGGGCAGGGGAGGGGCTGAATGCCAGATTTAAGACTATGTGCCCCCACCCCCACCCAAGCAGTGAGCAGCTGCCACTGTTCCCAGCGCTTACCCCACAGCTCAGCAGGGAGGCCAGTCCATAGCAGGAGCCCAGGGTTGGGGGAGAACGAGCCAGCACTGGAGACCTTGGGTGCTCTGAAGATAGAAGGATCCAGAAGGGTTTAATGGAAACAAAGCCTGCCTGGGCCAAATACAGTGAATCTGAGATGAGGAAGTGCTGTCTGTGGTCAGCAGACCGAAGGGAAAAGCGGCTTCTGCAGAATCGCAGGGCCACCCAGGCTGCCAGGATTACTGGGTAGCTCAGGTGAGCGTCCCCATGCGGTTCTGCTTTCAATGTGTCGGTTCTGCTTTCAATGTGGCAGACGTGACTCAGGGTTGACTTTGACCACAGCATTCCCTCTGCATTTCCAGCCCCCATTCCAGCAGGGGCTGGCATCTTGGCCAAGCCAAAGTCTGATTAGCCAGAGAGACCAGCATGTCACAGTGCCCTGGGAATATTAAATAATATTTACAAGGGGGTGACGGCAGGGAAATGATTACCGATGCTAAGAAGCAATCAACAGCGGGGGAACTCCTCCACTGCTCAAGCGGTGAGAAATTCGATGGAATGAGGCTGAGAGCAGCAAGAGTTTGTCATGGGGACAGCGGAGGTTTGTCATGGGGACAGCAGAAGGCATCCCCATGACAAACCTCTGCTGATTCTGTTAATAGGATGAACCAGCCTTGAAAATAAGAGCCAGCCCCAAGGAGGCCTGCATTTGAGGGGATTTTAAAATCAGGCCAGGCCCTGCCTACAGCTTCACTTTTGGACGTGTTAGAACTGGAAGAGATCAGCCACGCCAATGGCTCTCAGTTTTGAAGGCCTCTGCCTTCCAAAAATACTGCAAGTATTAAGTAATAATTAATCTGTTTTTACATTTTTTATTCATCAAAGACACACAGAGGACCACCAGCTGGGACAAGCAGAAGACCTAAAGTTGATGTCACTGCAGCCCCAAACAACAGAGACATATTGGGGGTTTTTCTTGTCAGCCCGGCCATATTATCCTACATAAATGTATGATTTCTCTTTTAAAAAAATTTGAAACAACACAAGAGTTAACGTCTGAATACCTGTGGGAGCCTGCAGAATCTCTACCAGAAACCCCAAATCCAAGCCAGCTCTCTTTCAGCAAGGAGCTGAGGCTCAGAGAATGGAAGCGGCTAGCTCAGGATCACACAGCTGGCTGTCAGCAGGCCCGACTAGGCCTGGGGAGCAGGGTGGAGGGGAAGGCTGCCCTGGACACACAAGGGCAGAGAAGGAGCAAATCCGAGCCATGCACACAGCACAGAGAGCAGGAGCTGGGCATGGGCTAGACCGATGGGCATGGGCTAGACCCTCGTCCTCAATACTCACTAGCTGTATGACCCTGGCAAAATAATTTAAGCTCTCTGGGTCCATTTTCCTGGTAATAAAATTGGGATAATTATAGTACTTACCATATATTGTTGTGAGGATTATGCGAAAGAACAGAGCGCTTAGTAATGTGTGCATGTCTGGGGTGTGCATGGGTCTAGACAGGGACACTGACAAGCTTAGTGAACAAGGTTACACGATCCAACTTCCAGGTGCTACCCTGACAACACCAGGGCAGATAAATCCTGTCCCAATGGAGCACAAGGTACTAATTGAAATAGTTACTTCCGAGTAATGTTACTCAAAACTGAGTATGCCTCAGATCCCAGGCCCCATCTGGATTGATGATGCCTCAGAATCCCTGCAGGGTGGTACCTAGAAATCTGCATTTTTAGAAATCATTATCGAGATATAATTTACATATCATGAAACTCACCACTTTTAAGTATATAATTTCAGTGGTTTTTAGTATTAATACATTCATAAGGTTGTACAGTCATCACTACCATCTAATTCCAGAACATTTTTGTCACCCCAAAGAGAAACCCTGGACCACTAGAAGTTACTCCCCATTCCATAGTCTCATCCTCTGGCAACCACTGATCTACGTTCCCACTCTGTGGATTTGCCTGTAGTGGACATGTCACATGAATGGAATCATACAACAGGTGGTTTTTGTGTCTGGTTTCCTTCACTTAGCATAATGTTTTCAATGCTCATCCATGTTGTAGCATATATCAGGACTTCATTTCTTTGGAATCCGCAGTTTTAACAAGCTTCCCAGGTAGTTTTGATGAGTGGGCTTTGGAAGGAAGAGAGGAACAAATTCACACAAGGTGAGATTTCAGGTTATTAGTAAGATACAGGCCAAGCTGGCCGCTTGCCTCCTCTGGAGACTGCAGAGGTTGAGCAGGATCTACTGGGCACTCTGTAGGGAGAGGTGGGTCTATAGACAGTGGCTTGGCAGATTAACTGCAAGAGACTCACACAAGGGGATTTAGCCTCAACTCAAAGACTTTAATGTATTAATACATTATGCTCTTGGAAAAACATCTCCAAGGAAATAAGTGGAACCAAGTCTTAACCAGCGGGGATTCTCATTCAAAAACCTGGTGTGAGCCCCAGCCTTGAAAAAGGCTAGCGCAGGGGCTCTGATCATAGTACAACAGTTCAAGGTCGGGGTGGCAGGGCCTGTGTGCCTGCCTAGAGACAGAGCTCTGCCCACAGAGCATGATGGGCGTGCCCTCAGGACTCCCAGGAAAACAGAAGCGCCATTACTCTGATGACTGACAGCTTCATAGCAGGCTGGGAAGATTTAGACTTAACAGGTCATCTCCAGTGTTTGAAAGAAAAGGCACAAAACTCCAACAGGACCTAAGAAGCCTGCTCAGGGAAAGACTCTCTTCTGTTGTTGACTCTCCAGGTCATCAGAAACAGTCATGGTGCCTCTGGTGAGGACGGGTACATATGGGAGGGTTGCCAGGTTCCACTTCTGGGCCTGAGGCCTCAGAATGAAATGGTAGGTAGTGACAGCACCAGCAAGGCCCCTGAGGCTAGGAGTCACACCAATCTTGGGAGATTACGCACTGGGGTCTCTGGACAGAATGGAATTTAGATGGCAAAAGCTAAAGCTGACCACGTGCCAGACTCAATCCAACTGTCTGCCTTATTATCCTCTTCCCAAAGTGGGGCCCTGGAGAGGACACAGGCCCAAGTTTTCTGTGCTGAACCCCCACTAAACAGGGGCTGGCAGAAATTCTGGCTAATTTCCTCATTACCCTCCATTTAACTTCAAACAAGTCACCAACTCACATCTCAGACCCCCTGGGCAGTGCGGGGTTTCTTGTTTTCTAACCATCCTATGGAATAAGCAATCAGTTCTCTTGGACTTTTGATTCAATTTCTTCTCATTCAGAAGGAAGTAGGTTGCTGTTCCTTCTCTAAGAGCCCATCTGCAATTCAGTCAGCTTAGCACCAAGGCCAGGCGGATGGGGAACCCACAAATGTGCCTTCAGGATGGGTATAGCCTCTTTGGCAATGAAGGAACTTATTTATTGGTGGAGGGAACCTCAGCTCCATTTTTGCAGAAACTGGTGAGACTGCAGCCCTGGCAGGTCCTGGGATAGGAAGGAGGAAATGGAGAGGCCAGTACTACAGCAGGTGGGACAGGGGCCCTTGGGGCTGAGAGTTAGCCAGTCTCGATGCCCTCAGGGAGCTCCACCACCACCGGGGCACAGTCCTCAGGCTCCGCAGCAAAGTCCCACCGGAACTTCTTGGTTAGGTGAGCTTGGAACTTTTCAGCTTTCTTCCTCAGGGTGGCATCCACAGAAACGCTGCAGGCGGAGGAAAAGAAAACCTACAGAGAACAGAGGGTCAGTCACTCCTGAGAACACAGAGGGGCCGAGAAAGTGCTGGAAATTTCCTCATGGTGTTCAGCTCTCTGGGGCGAGTGGATCAGCTGTGCTGGCACAGGCCCAGGACACCTGCTATGTTCCCCCCCAAACCAAGAAAGAAGGTCCAAACCCAGCTGAGATGCTGGGGCAGGACCAGGATGGAAAATTACTATCCTGGGCAGAGATGTCCCGCTGGGAGGAAGGCACCTGGGCAGTAAGTCAGAGGAAGAGGTAGTAGCCACCAGCTGGTACTGAGAAAGGCTTGGAGGGCTTATAAGCCCCTGGGTCCCATAAAGTCCCAGGCCCTAAGCCAACAAGACTGAATTACTCTTCTAAATGGGCCACAGGCTGCCAGTTTGAGGCTTCTATCCCCTTAAAAGCTGTCTTTGATTTTTTTTTTTAATTGTGGTAAAATATACAGTCTCCGACTTACAATGGCACGAAGCGATATGCATTCAGTAGAAATCGTACTTGCAGTACCCATACAACCATTCTGTTTTTCACTTTTAGTACAGAATTCAATAAATTACATGAGATACCCAACACTTTATTATAAAGTAGGTTTTGTGTTAGATGATTTTGCCCAACTATAGGCTAGTGTTAAGTGTTCTTGTTCTGAGCATGTTTAAGGTAAGCAAGGCTAAGCTACAATGTTTGGTAGATTAGGTATATTAAATGTATTTTCGACTTAGGGTATGACAACTTATTGAGATGTAATGCCATAAGTTGAGAAGCATCTGTACATAACATAAAATCTACCATTTCAACCATTTTATTACATTTTCATTTTTTAAATTGTTGTAAAATATACATATTTACCATTTTAAACGTTTTTAAGTGTGTTGAGCAGCATTAAGTACATTCACATTGTTGTACAAACATCACCAATATCTATCTCCAGAACTGCCTTGTCTTTCCCAGCTGACTCTGTTCTCATTATACAGTAACTTCCCAGTCTCTTCTCCCACCAGCTCCCGGTGACCAACATTCTACTGTCTCTATGAATTTGACTACCTCTTATAAGAAGAATCATTTAGCATTTGTTCTTTTGTGACCAGCTTATTTCCCTTAGCATAATGTCTTCAAGCTTCATCCATGTTTAGCATGAGCCAGAATTTCCTTCCTTTTTAAGGCTGAATAATATTCTGTTGTATGTATATAGCACATTTTGTTTATTCATTTATCTGTCACTGGCCATCTGAGTTGTCTCTGCCTTTTAGCTATTGTGAATAATACTGCTATGAATATAGGTGTATACATATCTCTTAGGGTCTCTGCCTTCAGTACTTTTGGATATAGATCCCGAGGTGGAACTGGTGGATCATATGGTAACTCTGTTTAAATTGTGATGAACTGCCACACTGTTCCACAGACATTGTAGCATTTTATATTCTCACCAGCAATGCATAAAGGTCCCAATTTCTCCATATCTTGGCCAACACCTGTTGTTTTCCCTCTGTGTGTGTGTGTGTGTGTGTGTGTGTGTGTGTGTTGTGTTTTAAATGATAGCCGTTCTGATTTGTGTGAGGTGGTATCTCACTGTAGTTTTGATTTGCATTTCTCTAATGATTAGTGATCTTGGACATCTTTTCATGTGCTTACTGGTCATTTGTATATCTTGTTTGGTGAAATATTTATTCAAGTCCTTTGCCTATCTTTAATTAGGTTTTTTGTTGTTGAGTTGTAGGAGTTCTTTATATATTCTGGATATTAATACCTTATATTGATGTTCTCATGAATTGTTTCATCTACTACAAACAGAGCCAGGGGAACAGAACAGCAATTTTCTCCACATCCAAAACCCTATTCCTTCTTACACTGTTTTATCCTGCCCATCATTTCTTTTTTAAAGAGACAGGGTCTCACTCAGTCACCTAGGCTGGGGAGTGCAGTGGGCGACGAGAGCCCACTGCAGCCAGCCTCGAACTCCTTGGCTCAAGTGATCCTCCCACCTCAGCCTCTCGAGTAGCTAGGACTACAGATATGTGCCACCACACCCACCCAGCTAATTTTTTTTTTTGGTGGAAATAGGGTCTCATTATGCTGCCCATGCTGGTTGAGAATATTTTACTGTTTCAAAGAAGTTTCACAGAGTATCCAACTGGATCCTTACAACACCCTGAGAAGATACAGTTCCTATTTTAAGGAAAATGGAATCTGAGAGGACTTAAATGACTGGATCAAAATTACCCAGAAAGACTTGTTTTCTTCTCAGAATCCCATCTGCTAATCTGCAGGACCACCCCAGAGACACAGGAGCACGACTGGACTGTGACAGAAGCTCTTTGACTGGCATTATCCTCACGCCATGGCTGGCCCTCAGGCCATCATGGTAGGATTCTGGACTCCAAGAGACCTGACTTGACAAAGGCAACAGGGATCTTCTGCAGCCGACAGGGACAATACTCTTCCCACTCGGTCCTCTACCATATTCCTGTTAGCAGGAGTGTGGCACATTTTCAGTGACGTTTGTTTGGGGCCATTCTGCTGGAGTGACAGCAGAGGCATAAGTGACAGGAGCGGGGACAGGTATAGAATTTGGCTTCATTAACTTGGGAATTGACTAAATATAGGAGTGGGAAGCACAGCCACAACAAAATGCCAGATCAATAACTAATTAGAGTGGCTTGTGTGATACTGGTGGCAAGAGGGCAGTGGGTAAGCCAGCGGTCTGCCTGTCTGGAGACAGCTAGTGGAGTCTGCCCTGCAGCACAGCTGAACTAGTGGGGAGGGGCCTTGTACGGGCAGCAGAGAAGCCTTCTTTCAAACAGCATTGGCTCTGGAGGCCCTGTGCACTCATGGGTCCGTCCCCAGAGGCTGTGGGGAGCCTGCTGGGCTGAATTAGCAAAAGCCCCTTCCTGTTCCCCTTCCTTACACAGTAAACTGTACTATTCTCTGTACAGCTCCTCCTGTCCAGCCACATGGAGCAGCTGCCCAAACATGCTCTCCTGCCTCGTGTGAGCCTCTACACATGCACACATACTTTTCCCTGTACTTTTAATACCCTCCCACCTCCTGCCTTCTCCTTTTTCACTTAGCAAACTTTTACTGATGACTCAAGTTCAGCTCAGACATTACCTCCTTTAGGATGTCTTCCCAGACCAAGGATGGGGCAGGCGTGCTCCCCCAACACCCAGGATTACCTTGATCATGGCCTCAATCTCAGTAAGGTAAGAGGCCATTTACTGTGGATTCTCACTCAAGAGACAAAGAGCAACTCCAGAGCAATGACTCCTCTATTCCTGCATTCCACACTCTTGGCACAGAGTCTGATGCATGTAAAGGACCCATTAGATGTTTAACGAACAGAAGAACGAAGACGACCACAGGTTGAATTTTTTGACTCACTTTCATATAGTGCCTGACACCAAATTAACTGCTCAATAATTACGTGATAGTGGTGAAGAGAATAAGAGATTCATCCTAGAAAGGAGGTGGCTAATTAACTGCTCAATAATTACGTGATAGTGGTGAAGAGAATAAGAGATTCATCCTAGAAAGGAGGTGGCTTATTTGTCAGGCCCCTGAATGCTGCCAGCTCACAAGCCACCTCCTGTGACAAGACAAGCTGAAATGAACTGTTCTAACCTCTGTTTCCTGAGCACTGTGTCTGAGCCTCCCTTATGGCATTTCTCACGCTGTGCTTGCATCACAGCGATCTGCGCCCTCTAAATGTAGGGAACGAGTTCTAATTATCAATGTGTCCCACACAGTGCATCACCCAGGGCCTGGCACAGAATTAGGGCCCACAGGGCGCTCACTGAACAAGAATGAGACATAGGGATCACCACGCACTTGGCAATGGCCAGCAATGGAGGCTGGAACAAGCTGGGCTCACGCTCGTCACCCATCCTCCCCACCCACCTCTCAAGCACCGTCTGGGAGTAAAATCAACTAGTAGCAGGTACTAAAGAAGCCTTCAGTCTAAAAAATAAGGCTTTTATGAATAATTTGAAAAGTGCTTCATCCTTTTTAAAGAACTCATCATATTATCCTTTACCACAAACCCTCAAGGTAGGAGGACAGGAAAGTATTATTGCCATTGTACGAGGAAGATGCTAGGGTAGAACGTCATGTAGTGATAACTGCTAGCAAGATCCAGTCTGAGCATGGACATCTCAGTTTACTCCTTCTTTCCTACCAAGACCTTCTGTCTTGACAGAGCCTTAATACTTCCTTGATACTTATTTTTCAGCATTGCCCTGTGGGGAGCCAAAGTGCTTCTGGAACCGTCCCCTCTGCAGCCTCCAGGCTCCAGAGGACAGTCCAGGTTGACTTTTTTTTAAAAAAAAACAAATCAAATTTATTGAGGTATAATTTATACACAATTAAATTCACCCATCTTAGATGTCTGATTCATTTGAAAAAAAAAAAAATATATATATATAGATATCCCCCCCCATGAAACCACCATATATGTTTATAGCGTTCTCTGTACGCAGTTCTGAGAGTCTGAAGGTCCACACAGATTTGTGTAACCATGACCACACTCAAGACACTGAACATCACTTGTCACTCCAAAAAATTCCCTGCTACTGTCCCACAGAAGTCAAACCCTCCCCTCACCTCTAGGCCCTGGCATCCACTCATCTATTTTTGACCCTAGTTTCAAAAATTTTTTTTCTCTGCCCCAAATGATCTGCAGGAAACAAACTTGATATTTTAAAAAACTCCTTACAATTCAGAAAAGGAGATGTTTAAATAGTACTTAGTTTCTAAGCAATAATTTATTCTGATTCTTTTATTTTCAGATTATGCCTTCTTCAGAAAACTTAGTGATGATTTGGTTATTTTATTCACTAAAGTGAAATCAAGGAAACACTTTTTAACATCACTGAGAAATAAATCATCTTAATCTTAGCAGATTAATCCTAAATATTTAAAAAATACTTTTGAAATAGGATAAACATTTTGCAAACAAATGCATTTATTTAAAACAAATAAGGCTGGGCGCGGTGGCTCACGCCGGTAATCCTAGCTCTCTGGGAGGATCATTTAGAGCTCAGGAGTTCGAGACCAGCCTGAGCAAGAGCGAGACCCCATCTCTACTATAAATAGAAAGACATTAATTGGCCAACTAATATATATATAGAAAAAATTAGCCGGGCATGGTGGCACATGCCTGTAGTCCCAGCTACTTGGGAGGCTGAGGCAGCAGGATTGCTTGAGCCCAGGAGTTTGAGGTTGCTGTGAGCTAGGCTGACGCCACGGCACTCACTCTAGCCTGGGCAACAAAGTGAGACTCTGTCTCAAAAAAAATAAATAAATAAATAAATAAAACAAATAGCACATCCATTGGGTGCTTTTCTTCAAATATAAAGTATTAACACTTTGATCATTAAGTCTACTTTAAAATTTTAAATTACTTTAGTTATAAATGTAAAGGCTTTTTTTTAAAAAACCCAAATTAAGGCCGGGCGTGGTGGCTCACGCCTGTAATCCTAGCTCTCTGGGAGGCCGAGGTGGGCAGATCATTTGAGCTCAGGAGTTCGAGACCAGCCTGAGCAAGAGCGAGACCCCATCTCTACTATAAATAGAAAGAAATTAATTGGCCAACTAATATATATAGAAAAAAAAAATTAGCCGGGCATGGTGGCGCATGCCTGTAGTCCCAGCTACTTGGGAGGCTGAGGCAGTAGGATTGCTTGAGCCCAGGAGTTTGAGGTTGCTGTGAGCTAGGCTGACGCCACGGCACTCACTCTAGCCTGGGCAATAAAGTGAGACTCTGTCTCAAAAAAAAAAAAAAAAAAAAAAAAACCCAAATTAAATAAATTGAGTTCAGTCAGGTTACTTTGAGAAATTCAAGATATCAAGGTAGGTAGCTCAGTTACTATCTCATCCTTTTTTTTGGTTAGACCAAAAAATTGAAATTTCTTAATTTTTTCAATTCCCAAATAATTATTCAACTTAGAATGAAACTAGCCATTGGTAGAACATCTTATTTCCACTTGCAACAGAAGCAAGTGGTGCTAAAAGCAAGACCATTGCTTCACAATGATGACCCAATGACGAAGGTGAAAAGCAGTAGGAATCATGTCTTCTGAGGTCAGTTTGAAAAATTTGGGCTGTTTCATCTAGAACTCTAATCAGATATGGGAGCCCACCACAAGCTTTAGTGCCAGCTACTAGCTCTGCTGATCTTCAGCAAAATTATGTGACCTTCCTGAGCCTGTCTCCTCATCTGTACAATGGGATTATATACCTACCTTCTAGCACTGTTGTAAGAGCTAAATGAGATAATGCACATTAAGCATGCAAAATCCAAAAGCAATAGATGATGGCAGGAGGTATAGGAGTAGGTGAGTAGATTTATCACAGCTGGTGTTATGATAAAAGTACTACAGACACCACTGTCAGAGTGTTTTCCCTTAAGAGTTAAAGATGGACACTGGCATTTAGAACATTGGCAAGAAGAGAAGCTGGAAAGCATACATGGCCTATTGTGACTAAAAGTATTTAAAAAAAAAAACTGACTATATGACTAAATACTATGCAATCAGCAAAAAAAAAAAATACTTATTTTATACATAATACACTTTCTAACATACTATCAAATTCACATTATCCTTTCATTGGTTTTAAATGAATTATGGTGACTTAAGTTGCTTTAAATAAAAGAAAAAAACTGTATCTATTTTTGTAAAACAAATAATTTTTATTCAAGCTAAATCCAAGGGATTTGTGAAAACCAGTGGCTTCTATTCAAAAGGGCCTCACATGGGAAAGTAAAAAAAAAATTAATGGCTGAGACCATTCCATTATGTGGCTGATTTTATCCATGCTAATGTGGGTATCTTTAAGTGCTTACACACACAAACATCAAGCCCTCTCCGTGGGTAGTAGGCATTTAAGCTACTAAGTAAGAAAGCCGGTTCCACTTACTGGACTACCTGGGGCGAGAGCAGGCGGCTGGCTGAGCAAGGCTTTAAGGGCTGATTCATTCAGTCACAAACACCCTGAGTAAG
Organism: Mirza zaza; assembly: GCA_008750895.1. Lineage (NCBI taxonomy): Eukaryota > Metazoa > Chordata > Mammalia > Primates > Cheirogaleidae > Mirza > Mirza zaza. The sequence goes on from VSMD01098177.1 coordinate 11,834, forward strand.
TGCCTCTGGTGGGGGACTGGATTCTCACTGCCAAGATGGCATCAACGTGAGTCTCCATTTAAAAAAAAAAGTTTTATAATATCCTTGTCCACATTGTGCCTTTTGAAATCTCAGTCATCCCTCAACTCATGGTCAAAATGCCCCTCTTTGCATAAAGCCATTCCTGATCCTCTATTCCCTCAAATCTCAACACCAGTCAGAATTAAACACTCCCTCTTTGGTGTTCCTGATGCTCTTTGATCAGACATCACAGATCTATGATATTTACATTGCCCCAGGAATTATGCATTCTATCCATCTAAAAACACAAGATGAGCTAAGTATAAGGCCTTGACAACATGTTGAAAATAACCAGATGAACAAAAAAATAGGCCTTGTACAAAACGAGCTCATGACCCAGTGGGAGAGCCAGGCAGACAATATATTAATTTCAGCAAACACCTGTGCAATATAATAGTGACAAGTATTAATACAAAGTAGGCTAAGAGTATGGAAAGAAAGAAAGAGATGGGAGGCCGAGGTGGGCGGATCATTTGAGCTCAGGAGTTCGAGACCAGCCTGAGCAAGAGCGAGACCCCATCTCTACTATAAATAGAAAGAAATTAATTGGCCAACTAATATATATAGAAAAAATTAGCCAGGCATGGTGGCACATGCCTGTAGTCCCAGCTACTTGGGAGGCTGAGGCAGCAGGATTGCTTGAGCCCAGGAGTTTGAGGTTGCTGTGAGCTAGGCTGACGCCACGGCACTCACTCTAGCCTGGGCAATAAAGTGAGACTCTGTCTCAAAAAAAAAAAAAAAAAATAGAAAGAAAGAGACAGAGGAGGGATGGCTTCACAGAGGATACCTTTAGGGCACGTCATAGGATGAACAAATGCATACCAGGCAGAGGGAAAATCAGGTTCAGCCAAGGTGTGAAACATGAATAGAAAGTTTCAGTTATGCAAGATGAAAAAGTCCCAGAGATCCGCTGGACAACACTGCACTTAAAGTTAATACTGCACTGAACACTAAAAATCTGTTAAGAGAGTAGATCTCATGTTATGTGTTTTTTACCACGACTTAAAAAAAAGGAAGAAGAAGAAACAGCATGGCCTGTCTGGGAGCCTGCAAGGAGACCACTGTTGCTGGAGTTGACAGGAGAAAACAGAGAGGAGGAGGAGAAAGCTGGAGAATAGGCTACGAAATCTGATCACAATAGGCCTTGTGACCAAGGTTTGGGCTTTTAATTTCCTAGGCAATGAGGAGCCACAGTGAAATAGAATCTGAGCTGCATTTTGGAGCAGCAACTCTGGTGGCAGTGTTGGCTGCCACCAGATTGGCTAACAGAGGTAAGCATGGAGGCTGATCAACCCTGATGCCATCTAGGAGACAAGGCCTGCACTAGGGAAATGGAACAAGGGGCAGGACTGTCTTCTAAAACACCATTATCTGGAGTTATTTGGTTAGCTCATTTGTTTACTTTCCCAAAATATGAGTTCTAAGTCAGGGAGTTTATCTTGCTTACAGCTATATTCCTGGGTCTATAGCAGGACCTTGTATACAGCAGGTGCTCATTAAACACCTGTTAATCAACGAACAAATCCCTGAGGGCAGGAACTCTGGCTAACTCATGAATGTATTCCTCAACACTTTCAATAGAATGTATATAAATGATGCTCAAAAACATACATATTTTTTAAAGGCTCATGCCCTGGATTTTTCCAAATAATACATCAAATTTTCTTGGTGAAAAGTCCAAAGACAGAATTTTTCCAACTATCAGCTTTGCACAACCCACCTGGGCAACCAGCAATCCAGCTGGGCCCTTTCTGCTTTGTAAATAATAGCTGGCAACAAAGCCTGAGCAATTAGAGCTCAGCTGTCCGTTGTGCTCATGATGGTCAGGACAGCCAGGGACACTATGGCCCCCTGTGTTTCTGCCTCCCGAGGGTAGCACAGCATTCCCTTTGGCTGCAGCCACTGCCAGAGGCATGTTACCAAGTAGATGCCTCCTCACACTGCCCTGAAACCCATAACCAGTACCTCTGAGGGATGGATTTTCCCTACAGAGGAAGGATAAAGGGATTTCATTTCTCTGTTATATCAAGAACCAATAAAAGGGGAGTTAGCTCTTGTGAAGTGGGATACACCAGGCTCAAGCAATCAGCTTGACTGACTTACCCCCACGGTCTACACAAGTCCCCAGCTGCCAGTTTTAAGTCAACTGCCTGCTCAAAGGGTCTCTTCCAACAGTCATTGGTTTTAGAAAAGCGTTCTGTACCTCTGAGAAAAAAGCCCGAGGGTATCTCCATGAATGTCAATCAAAAATCCTTTCTGGCCGGGCGCGGTGGCTCACGCCTGTAATCCTAGCTCTCTGGGAGGCCGAGGTGGGCAGATCATTTGAGCTCAGGAGTTCGAGACCAGCCTGAGCAAGAGCGAGACCCCATCTCTACTATAAATAGAAAGAAATTAATTGGCCAACTAATATATATAGAAAAAAATTAGCCGGGCATGGTGGCACATGCCTGTAGTCCCAGCTACTTGGGAGGCTGAGGCAGCAGGATTGCTTGAGCCCAGGAGTTTGAGGTTGCTGTGAGCTAGGCTGATGCCACGGCACTCACTCTAGCCTGGGCAATAAAGTGAGACTCTGTCTCAAAAAAAAAAAAAAAATCCTTTCTGGGAATCCATACTGTATTCACTACACAGGAGCAGGAACACAGATACTAATCCAAGACTCAGGCCTGGGTATAAATCCAGACTTCTACTTACCAGCTGTGTGACTTCAAGTACATGATTTAGTCTGAGTCTCAGTTTTCTTATTTGTGAAATGGGGATGATCCCCTCTGCATTACAGGGTTCCAGAGAGATTAAATGAGGGAACCCACATAATATGATAAATACGGTGCTTAATACCCAATAGGCAGTTAATGAATGCTTGTTCCTTCCCTTATGAGGTGGGAGAGGAAGGTTAGTGAACAGCCGCCTCACATGGGGCAGGCCTCATGGGGTCTCACACACAGGGAAAAGAAAGCAGCTCATGAGAGAGAAAGTATGGAAACAGACAGCAGCTTCTGGCTCTTCTATGTTTGAAAAAGTTACACAATGTGAATGACAGAGGCTGTCCCAAGTACATAAAGAAAACTAATCTGTTTGCAAAGGGAGGAAATAACACAGGATGAAGATTGTAAATTGTTTGAAGTTTCTTTCCTAATTACCACTCATAATGAAAATTTAATTGCAAAGTTAAAAGCAAATTTTCACTTTTTCTGTCAGAGAATCTCTGTGGAAACTGGTACATTTTGTTTGAACAGGAAATCAAAGTTACTTTAATGCTTAAATGAGATCTAAGGAGCTGCAGATGTTTCACTGGGAATAACAAGCTTCAAAACTCTGCTTTACGGGGTTGCAGCAATTCACGGCTATAGGGAGAAAGAGAAGCTGTTTTGAGCTGAGTAAACCAAAGGGGTGGAAGGGATTCAAATCAAGATTAAGAAACTGAAATTAAGAAATCTTCAGGTCATGGAAGAATAGTGAGAAACAAAACACATACCACTGCCTTAATTCTGACCCATGTGAGGGTCAGCCAAAAGACTGCTCACCTGTAAGGTGCTGGTGAGGAAGTTATCTTGGGAAACAATGTCTACAAAGAAGTCGGCAGGGATCTCACCAAGCTGGTGGTACAGGAGGGAGATGAGGTTGCTGTAGAGCGCATGGTGCTTCACCATGGCAGCTTCTGACCGGCACAGGAGGTTCAGGAGCCTCTTCCAGTGCTCAAATGCCTCATACACGTTCCCCAGCAGGAAGCACACAAAGGCAAACTGGAGTTCACCTGCAAGGTTCACAGAGGAGAAATGATTCTGAGGGAGAGGAGGACCAGCTGACACTACCCTTCACTGTTCACAAGGCCCTCAATTCCACTGCCCCTCAGCAATGGGTGACCTTTTATCCTTGTCACTCCTGCAGACCCTTGTATGGGATTTTGCATCTAGCAAGGTACTCAATAAATGTTTGCTGAACTGCTATAAATTCAAGCCAATTGAGACCAAACTGTGGCTTTGTATTTCTGTAAAATCAGAGTGCAGAGAAGAGATAGAGATTATTTGCTTGGCATTTTAAAAGTTTACAAAATGTGTCCATGGATATTATGCCAAGTGGATCCCAAACCTGGCTGCCCATCAGAATCACTAGGAGAGCCAGGCCACACTCTGTGATTCTAGTTGAGGAAAGAGGATGGGGCCTCAGTTTTTGTAGCTCTAACAAGCTTCCCAGGTGATTCTGATGTAGATGGTCTGCTCAAAGTCAGGGAAATGATACATTATACCAGGAAACCTTCAGCCCAACTCCACAAGGAGTTAATCAGGGAAGGTGGTATTTGCTTCATTTTATAGATGAGGTCAAGGGCTTGCCCAAGCTTGCACATCTAATGTGTCATGATATGAACAATGGAAAGATAAAACAAATTCTTCATTGGGTAGGAATAGTTCTAGAAACTTCCACAACAGGAAAATTCATGAGTACTTATTCCAGGGTTAGCCTTCCAGCCAGATTATTTTTGTTTGTTTAATCACAGGGCTCTGTGATATAATCTCTATGAGCAGTCTGGTGGCTAAGAGCATGGGCTCTGGAGTCAAACTGCCTGGATGCAAATCTTAGCTCTACCACTTAGCAGCTGTGTGACCTTGGGCAATTTACTTAATCTATTTAAGCCTCAATTTCCTTATTTGAGGGTTGTAGCGAAGATTAAATTAATCGATACAGTACATGTAAAGCATTTAGAATAATACCTGGCACAAAGTAGCACTCAAAAAGTACTGCTGTTTCCAATTTCCAGCAGATGCTGGAAGAAAGGCATCTTAAACAAAAAGACCTGATGATCCAAAAGCCACCATCCCTGGGCAAGCAAGGGGGTCTCTGGTTGCCACAGCTATACTGCAGCTGATCACAGACATTCTCTCTGGCTTCAAGGGTGGCTGTAAATTTAATGAGGTATAGACACATGTGTACCATAAAAAGAACAGATGTACTTGGACAAAGTGGCTCTTGCCTGTGATCCCAGCACTTTGGGAGACTGAGGCAAGAGGATCACTTGAGGCCAGGAGTTCAAGACGAGGCTGGCTAACAAAGCAAGACCTCTGTCTTCACAAAAAATTGTTTAAAAAATTAGCCAGGGCTGGGCGTAGTGGCTCTTGCCCATAATCCTAGCACTTTGGGAGGCCAAGGCAGGGACCACTTGAGGCCAGGAGTTCAAGACCAGCCTGAGCAACATAGTGAAACCCTCCACCCCTTGATGCATCTCTACAAAAAAAAACAAAAAAAAAAAAATAGAAAAATTAGCCAGGTGTGGTGGCGAACTGCTGTAGCCCCAGTTACTCGGAAGGCTGAGACAGGAGGATCGCTTGAGCCCATAGTTTGAGGTTGCAGTGAGTTATGATCATGCCACTGTACTCTAGCCCGGGCAACAGAGTGAGACCCTATCTCAAAACAAAGAAAGAAAGAAAAATTAGCCAGACATGATGGTGAACACCTATAGTCCTAGCTACTTGGGAGGCTGACCTGGGAGGATCCCTTGAGCCCAGGAGTTTGAGGTTGCAGTGAGCTATGATTGAGCCACTGCACTATAGCCTGGGTGACATAGGGAGGGAGATCCTGTCTCAAAAAGAAAAAAGAACAGATGTGCTCAACACCAAGTACCTCTTTAAACACACAGCCTTTGATTTCTGTAACCTCCAAATACCTGGAAAAACTGGTTCCCTGTTTCTAAGCTTATGGACTAAGTTTGATTTGTAATGAATAGCTACCTGGGGTCTAGATATTTTGGACATTTGACCAATATTTTCAAAATATAATCAAATTTTCTTTAATTAATAGAGGTTATGATTTGTCTCTTCAGCTGGCTTTACCTGGTTAGTTTGTGAAACTAAATATTAGCCTATTCTTTCATTTGGAGCACTTATTTAAATTTGTGCACTTCTCACCTTGTCTAAAATTAAATTGATATCAGAAATAATTTCAAAGAATAGTCATGTAGATTCAAAGTTATCCCTGTAACAGACCTTTTTACAAGATATATTTTGAAGAACTGAAATTTTTTAGAGGTAGAAAAATAGGATTTCTATTTATTTTTAAGCCATAATTTCAAGTGTAATTACTACATGAAAATATGAGGCCAGGTGCAGTGGCTTACACCTGTAATCCTAGCACTCTGAGAGGCCGAGCCAGGCGGATTGCTCAAGGTCAGGAGCTCAAAACCAGCCTGAGCAAGAGCAAGACCCCGTTTCTACTGAAAATGGAAAGAAATTAACTGGCCAACTAAAAATATATAGAAAAAATTAGCCGGGCATGGTAGCACATGTCTATAGTCCCAGCTACTCAGGAGGCTGAGGCAGGAGGATCGCTTGAGCTCAGGAGTTTGAGGTTGCTGTGAGCTAAGCTGATACCATGGCACTCTAGCCCGGGCAACAGAGTGAGACTCTGTCTAGAAAAAAAAACAAAAAATACTAAATAATGCATTAAAATGTACCCATTAAAATAAATGTCCCTTATTTCATCAGCAGAGCCAATGGTATAAAAAGTCATATAATCAAATTTCTAGCCAAACTTCCAATAAGAAAATATGCAAATGACCTGAACAATTTGGAAAAAAAATACATAGCTATAAAGATAAGACAAATGTTTGCTGTCACTAGTATTTAAGAAATATAAATAGAAACAGGATGCCATTTTTCAACCATTCAATTGGAAGAGGACTTTGCTAAATTACCATGCTCACTGCTGTCGAAGGTAATGGGCAACTGCCTCCTATCAGGTGGCAGAAATGCAAAATCTTCTCCTGGCAACATGCACACTCTGATCCAACAATTCTTTTTTTTTTTTTTTTTTTGAGACAGAGTTTCACTTTATTGCCCAGGCTAGAGTGAGTGCCGTGGCATCAGCCTAGCTCACAGCAACCTCAAACTCCTGGGCTCAAGCAATCCTGCTGCCTCAGCCTCCCAAGTAGCTGGGACTACAGGCATGTGCCACCATGCCCGGCTAATTTTTTCTATATATATTTTAGTTGGCCAATTAATTTCTTTCTGTTTATAGTAGAGATGGGGTCTCGCTCTTGCTCA
>VSMD01098178.1:0-30957 GCA_008750895.1 Mirza zaza
GAGGAGTTATTGTTTATTGGGTACAGAGTTTCAGTTTGGGGTGATGAAAAAATTCTGGAGATTGAAGGTGGTGATGGTTGTACAATAATATTAATATACTTAATGCCACTGAATTATACACTGAAAATGGTTAAAATGGTAAATTTTATGTTCTATATATTTTATAACAAAAAGCCACCATTGTCTTTAAGGAAGATTTACATATACATATTTCGAAACATGTTGTACACAATGTATATAATTTTCATCAATTAAAAAAATAAATATCAAGAATATTTACAACTATGATATATCAATTTAAGAAAAATACCAAAAAAGGGCTGGGCACAGTGGCTCACGCCTGTAATCCCAGCACTTTGGGAAGCCAAGGCAGGAGGATTCCTTGAAGCCAGGGGTTTGAGGTTGCAGTGAGCTATGATCATGCCACTGCACTCCAGCCTGCACAACAGAGTAAGACCCTGTCTCTAAAAAAACAAACAAAAAAAACCTTAAAAAAAGGGAAAAAACCCAATATTTTAAATATATATATATTTTTAAGAAGATTTACACAAAAAATAATATAACTGAAAACATTTAGAACCCTAAAGAGGTTATCACTCAGCAATCTAGCAAACAGCAATTCAAAATTTACTCTTCCCAATGTTTCTTTTTAGCAGAGGTTTAACCATAGCTCTTTGCCTTCTTTCCACACTTGTGTCATATTTCCCACACAATACGTGTGTGTTACTTATTCACTGACTCATTTACTCCTTTCCTATGAATACCTAGTATTCATCTCATACCTGGCTAACTCTCCTCACAAACTGTGAAGTGTCACACGTGGCCTAACCTTGGACACAAGTGTATCTGGTAATGCCCAGAGTGCCCGGGGCAGATGGCAGGACTTCATGAGTGCCAGTGCATGAAAGAACTGAGTGGGTAAGACGAAAACATGAAGGGTTAGTGACCTCAGGCAGTACACTTCGATGCCAACAGCATGCACAGATGGTAAGTTTCAGAGGAACTGGAGGGGCGACAGAATGTTCAAGCAGGAAGTCCTGCTCCTTCAGTTTAGGGAATCCAGCTCCAGAGAAGTAGGAAGTAGCTGCCCAAGCTCACACAGCCAACATGAGTGGCATCTCCAAGCCCGGCACATCTCTTGGCTTCCGGGGTCAGTCCAACCTGTGGATTTCACACCGGTTTTTAGAGTGTCCTATCTCCAGCCACAGGGAGCACCCATCGTGGCACCAGAATCAGGAATCATGGAGTCCAGCACTCACGTCTGATTCAGCCCTGGGGCTCCATGCACCCAGGCGGCCACGCCAGTCCCTTAATAACTGACACTGTGACAGTGCCTTACGCGGACAGTGGCACTCTCCAGGAGGAGAAATTGTGTCCAGTTAAGAAGCAAGAACAAATCCTGGCCACGAGTCTTCTCTTTAGTAGGATTCTGCCTTGAGCTTTTTTTTTTTTATCCCCAGTTTAATTTGGATGACATAAAATTCCTTTGAAAAAAGATTTCTTATTAGATTTGAAAATAGCCAACATCCATCAACCTCCTATTAACTATAAATGGCTGTACCCTGAGGTCGAGATTTGCAATGCTCAGATCACTGGAGAGACCTCAGACTCCTAAGAACAAACGCCAGGTTTTAAACCCAATTCTTGGCTCCCCTCATCCACATAATGGTCCGGAGAGACAGTGAGCACTCGCTTCCATTTACAGCTGTCTGCCTAATGGACTGAGCACAAGCATTAAGTCAAGGGCAGCTCCAAGAGGCTGGCCTCAGGAGTCAGGGCTGGGTTCACAGCGAAGACAATGGAAAATGTAACGATGAGGCAAGATGTTGAGAGAAGGGCTGATGAGGACACTGGGTTTTAGGAACAAATTTCATTTTTTTTTTTTTTTGGATGAAAATATAGAGCACCTGGGTAACGAGGTGCTATACCCGCTGAATATACATGCATGAGCATTAGGGTCTCTGGCCTTGGGCCACAGCTTGCAAACAGGCCCATTTGGGGGCTAATGTGTAGTGGGGACCACTCCCAAATGGTCACGACTTTCGACTCGCCCTTCTGTTCTCAGCCTCGCTCCTCCCTTGGTAATGTCGCCTGCACTGCGTTGCACCCTTCTCTTATCCCAATTGCCTCTCTAAGTTGTTGAGGGAGTGGCAGAGGGCGTGGAGGGAATGGCAGAGGTCGAGGGACTCAGAGGATTGGTAAGAGATGCAGAGCTTCCAGAAAATTCTCCTCCAACAATGGCCACATGCCTAACTTTTCCTTTCCCCCTCTCCATCAGTAACACAGGAAGAAGCTTGCAGCCGCAATGAGCATCTAAGCTGAACCAGATCTAATCATCATCGCCCACATAAGAGCTTTGGGTCCTCAAATGAGTCCACCTGTGAGTGATTATCCCCGGGTGCAGCCAGCCCCTCACACACTCACCCCTAGCTAAAGGTGTAAATGACAGAGAGAGGAGTGGCCAGGCCAGAAAAATTGGCCCTCCGATACATCCCAGGCGTGTGTGGTCTAATGGAAAATATCCCATCTAATTGTTTTCACATTCTGAATGCTTGCAATTAAAATTCCCATTTAATGCTTGAATGTTTCCAGAGTTTGTATCTAGGCAAGGCAGGAGGAATTATGTTTTATAAGAGAGGCTCAGTTTCAAAATATGGGCTGTGCAACCATCTGCCACTATACAGAGCATAACACTCATTAGAATGAGCGTAAAAGTTAATCTGTGCTATAAATAGAATGTGACTCGTCTGGATTCTGTTATATAACCTACAGTGCTTTTCACAAGAGATACATGGTGAAACCTTTGCAAACACAGTCCTGCCATGCAGACCACTGCTGTACATATCGCCAGGAAGAAGTGGGTGAAGGAGCATACAGGAAAATACGTCCCTTACTGGAAGCTCCAGAGACTTCTGTGAATGACCTGGTCAGCTGACCCTGAACAATTCAGTGTGCATAAGTGCGGACTAAGGCAAGACTTTTTGAGAAAAAAATTCACAACTTGCATGCCTTGAAAAGGCTATTCTTCTAACAAGATCGAGGAATTAAAACAATAGTTGCAATTTTTCCAGGATGACACATCTCAGAGAGATTCATTGACTCATTCATTCATCCATTCAACAAACATTGTGCTGCACCTATGTATGCCAAGTACTCTTTGAGTTACTGAGGATTCAACAGTGAGAAAAAGATAATCATCTCTGTCCTCAAGGGCCATCCATTCTATTAGTCTCTTAGAAACAGTCTGGTGTAAAGAGGCGCTGTCTGGGGTCCATGCTCAGATTCTGGTCATGTCCCTTGACGTGCCAGATGACAGGCATTTGAGGCGCTCGGCACATTCTCAATGCCATCCTGCTGACACTCTGTGCCCCTTGAATGCTTCTGGGATGCCCCACAGTCTCATTTATTTTCTTCTTTTCAATCAAAGAGGATACAGCTGCAATTTACCCCCTTCAGCATCCATCAGCTGTCTTATCTTGTAGAACTGGAAGAAACCAGCTCCTTTTACCTCCCATCCCTGGGCACTCTCTTTTCTCTTCCAAATACACACTGTGGGGATGAGGAGGAGGGAGAGTGCACCCTCATTTCAGATAGTTGGGACTTTGCTAACTGAATCCAATGTCCAGACTCAGTCTATTCAATCTTGAAAAATTATCCCCATAATAGGATCTAACGGACCAAAAGGTAAAAATTAAGGGCAGAATAATATTAGTATACACAAATGCTGAGTATAAGTACATCTTGCTGAAGATTGCAGGGAAAGGAAAACTAACTGGAGAAGCACTTAGTGGAATGAGCCCTTCTCCAACTCCCAGTGTGACTTACTTTTGCAGGTTTTTTTATCTGGGTTCAGGGTAAAGCCTTTTAGGCATCGGCAGAAATAGGAATTATCTGTGTTAACACACTCGTGCTGACATCCATGATTAGGTGAGGCACAGTAGTCTATCTCTGGAAAGAAAGAAAAATCATCAAATGACAAAATAATAAAGCTACCAAGTGAAAACCAGGAGTTTTCAGTCTTAACTTTTCCTAAACAGGTAAAATCCCATGTCTTAAAAACATATGCTACAAAAGGAACCTCTCAATTATGATATTCCTATGTTTAAGGATATAGTCTCCCAGTAAGAGAAACTTCTTGACATAGTAAAAAATGTTCATGCAACAAATGAATTTGTGAACATGCTTTCCTTGCCTTGGTTCATGTGAGAGCCACTAAAATGAAAATGGATGGTTGTTTGCCAGATTACAGGCTTGGAAGAGAGAGCTTAGCTGAGTGGTTTATGGGATTTATGCAATTAAAGCAATTTCACTTTCTCAAAGTCAAACGCCAAACCACTTAAACCCCTCAAGCAATTGGATACAAAAATCATATCCTGGGAAATATAAGATCTAGGAATGATAAGCATAAATATTCTGAGTTTAAAACAGCTCCTCATAACCTCACTGGACTCAGCTGCACATAAATAGGATTTTTCATCTCAAGATTCACCGTCAGAGAATATGATCTCTAGGAATACACTAACTTAAACCAAAAATTCAGAAGAAAATTGTTTCATGAAATTTGTTATAATGGGAAATTTTACTTGTATAAGTATTTTTAAATATGGAAAGAGACTGTTCTATTGAAGTGTCTGAGCAAAGTATTTTCCCATAGTGGAACTGGGATGCATTGCTTGAAATAAGTGGCCGCTTAATGGGGTCTTAAAAGAAATCTTTGTTTTGATGAGAATTTTTATCGTTTTAAGGAACATTTGAGCTACATAAATGATTTTCATAGTGAAAGATTTGGTATAAATGAGTTTTCCCAGTTTATACAAAAAAAAAAAAAACCTGAGTAAGAGAAAGGCATACAATATTCATGAAAGGAATAATATTGAGTAAATGCTGATTTTTCCCAATTCAAAGTCATAGAAATTTTAAACATATACAAAAATGGACAGAATAACATAATAAATCCATGTTCATATCAGCCACCTTCAAGAGAATCTGCTCTTCTTCCACCTGTACTCCCACTCCCCATATTAAGATCCTATATTACTTTGACGCAAACCCCAGACATTATATCATTTTGCCCATAAATATTTCATTATGTATCTTTAAAAGACTAGGACTCCTTTTTAAAAATATAACTGCAATACCGTGGTTACATATAAAAGCATTTTTTAAAACTTTTTATTTGGAAACTATTTCAAACTTACAAAAAGTTACAAACATAAAAATAGTACAAGAAACATCTATATACTCTTTGTACCGATTCACTTATTGTTAACATTTGTATGACCCATTTGTATGACCATTTGGTCATCTCTTGGAACTCTCTGAGAGTAAGTTATACACATCCTGGTCCTTTTCCCTTCCTTTTCCAGCATGTGCTTCCTGAGAGAAGGGATGTTCTCTTATATAACGACAGTGTAGTTATTAATAAAAACTTCATAAATTTATACTGATACTTTCATTTAATCTATCACCCATATTCTTCTCTTGTCAGTTGATATAATACTATTTTTATGGCATTTTTCATCCTCCAACATAGGATCCAGTCTAGGGTCAGAGATTGTATTTAGTTTTCATATCTGCTTAGCCTCTTTTAATCCGGAACCATGCTGTCTAATGTGGCTATTTAAATTTAAATTGATTAAAATTGTTAATAAATAATGTCAAAAATTCAGTTCTTCAGTTGCACTGGCTGCATCTCAAGTGCTCAATAGCCACAGGTGGCTCCTGACTACTGTTTGTATAGTGCAGATAGAACATTTCTATCAGCACTCAGTGCTCTGTTGGATAGCAATGATCTAGAACATTTCCACAGCCTCTCTTTGTGTTTTTTAACAGGCATTTTTTTTTTAATTTGATTTTATTTTTTTGAGACAGAGTCTCACTCTGTTGCCTGGGCTAGAGTGCCATGGCATCAGCCTAGCTCACAGCAACCTCAAACTCCTGGGCTCAAGTGATCCTCCTCCCTCAGCCTCCCAAGTAGCTGGGACCACAGGCATGCGCCACCATGCTTGGCTAATTTTTTCTATATATTTTTAGTTGTCCAGCTAATTTCTTTCTATTTTTTTTAGTACAGATGGGGTCTCGCTCTTCCTCAGGCTGGTCTCGAACTCCTGAGCTCAAACCATCCGACCACCTCAGCCTCCCAGAGTGTTAGGATTACAGGTGTCAGCCACTGTTCCCAGCCTTGACAGGAATTTTTGAATAATACAATCTCCCTTACTTGTTTTTAGTTTTTTGAGGTATAATTGACAAAAAAAAAAACTGCATATATTTAAGATGAACCATTTGATGAATTTTGCATAAATATACTCCCATGAAACCATCACCACAATCAAAATAATGAACAAATGCATTACTCTCAAAAGTTTCCTCATGCCCTATTCTAATTCCTCTTCCCCACTCTCTCAAGTCCCAAGTAACCATTAATCTGTGATTTGTCAGGATAAATCAGTTTGCATTTTCTAGAATTTTGTACAAATGAAATCATAATAGTACATATTCTTTTTGGTCTGGCTTCTTTCTTTAATTCAGCATGATTATTTTGAGATTCATCCATGTTCATGTGTGTGTCAATAGTTTGTTTCTTTTTATTGCAGAGTAGCATTTCATTATATGGTTATAACACAGTGTGTTTATCCATTCACCTATTGATGGGCATTTGAGATCTTTCCAGTTTGGGGCTATCACAAATAAAGGAGCTATAAACATTCATGTACAAGTTTTTGTGTGGAAATATGCTTTCATTTCTCTTGAGTAAATATCTAGTAGAATGGGTTGGTCATATGGTAGATGCATGCTTAGCTACTTAAATATTCCCATGAGCAGTTAGTTTATGAGATTTCCAATTGCTCCACATCCTCACCAACCCTTGGTAATTTTAGCCATTCTGGTAGGTATGTAGTGTTTATCTCATTATTATTTCACTTTGCATTTTCCTAATGACTAATGTGGTTGAATACATTTTCATATGTGTATTTCTATCTCCATATATCCTTTCATGCAGTGTCTGTTCAAATTTTTTGCCCATTTTCATTGGGTTGTTTGTCTCATTATAAAGAGTACATTATATATTCTAAATACAAATCCTTTGTTGGATATACACTTTGTAAATATTTTCTCCCAGTCTGTGGCTTGCCTTTTCATTTTAGTAGTAGTGTCTGTCTTTTCGAGAACAAGAACAAAAGTTTTAATTTTGATGAAGCTCAATTTATTGATTTTTTATTTTTATACTTTGTGTTTTATTGTGTCCTACTCAAGATAGCTTTGCCAAACTCAGGGTCAGTAAGATCTTCTATAATTTCTTTTAGAATTTGTATAGTTTGTACTCTTACATTTAAGTTTAAAATTCAATTCAAGTTTATTTTTGTATGTGGTGTGAGTTAAAAGTCAATTTCTTTTTTTCCCCCAATATGGCAATCTAATTGTTGCAGCTTTATTTTTGAAGATGTTAACTTTTCCCACTGAATTATCTTGGCATCTTTTTTGAAAATCATTTCACCATATATGTGTGGGTGTATTTATGGACTCTTCTGTTACATTGATCCATATGTCCATTTTTACACCAATATTACACTGTTCTGATTACTGTTAATTTATAATTAATCTTAAAATCAGGTAGTTTAAGTTCTCCAAATTTGTTCATCTTTTTCCAAATTTATTTGACTGTTCTAGTCATTTGCATTTCCATATATGTTTTAGAATCAGTTGGTCAATTTCTACAGAAAAAGCCTGCTAGGGTTATGCTAGGAATTGTTTTGAATCTATAGATTTATCTTGGAAAGGCATGACACATTAAAGATATTGAGTCTTCTGATCCATGAACATGGTAAATCTATTTAGTTAAGTCTTCTTTAATTTCCCTTAACAAGGTTTTATAACTTTCAATGTAGAGGTCTTTCACATCGTTTGTCAAATTTATCCATGGGTATTACATGCTTTTTATGCTATTGAAAAAGTAACTTTTAATTTCAAATTTTGATTGTCCATCGAAAGTACACACAAAATAGTTGTTTTTGTATGTTGAGTTTATATCCTACAATCTTGCTAAATTCACTGATTTGTTCTATTAGCTTTTTTGTAGACTCCTTTGGATTTTCTACATAGATAATCTTGTTAATCTGTTAATAAAGATGGTTTTAATACTTCCTTTACGATCTAGATACTATTTATTTATTTCATTTTTCTCTTCCTTATTGCATTGGCTAGAACCTCCAGTACAATGTTAAATAGAAGTGGCAAGAGTAGACATCCTGTTTCATTCCTGATCTCATAAAGAAAGCATTCAGTCTTTCACTATTAAGTATGATGTTAGCTGGTGGCTTTTCACTGATGTACTTTATCAGATTTAGGCAATTAACTTAATTCCTAATTTGCTGAAATTAAAAAAAATTCACACATGAATGTTGATTTTGTCCAATGCTTTTTCTGCATCTATAGAGATAGCTCACATGGTTTTTGCTTTTTAGTATGTTAATATTGTGAATTGCATTGAGTTTTGAATATTACACCAACCTTGAATTCCTAGGATAAATTCTACTTGGAATGATGATGTATTATCTTTTTTTATATGTTATTGGATTTGATTACTAAAAATATTTAAAGAACTTTTGCATGTATTTCATGTGGGATATTTGTGTGTAGTTTCCTTTTCTTATGTCTGTTTCTGACTTGGGTATTAGGGTAATGCTGACCTCATAGAATGAGTTAAAAAATGTTCCCTCTTCTTCAATTTTCTGGAATAAATTGTGTAGAATTAGTTCTTCCTCAAATGTTTGGTAGAATTCACCAGTTGAACCAACTAGGTCTGAAGTTTTTTTGTGGGAAGATTTTAAAGTACAAATTCAATGTCTTTTACTATATAGATGTACATCCAGATTATCTGTTTTTTCTTTTCTTTTTCTTTTTTTGGTGCTATGGCTTGGATTCAAACCAAGGTTGCTGCAGACACATATCTATTTATTCCTGAGTAAACTTTAGTAGTTTATGTCTTTCAAGGAATTTTTCCATTTCATCTAAGCTGTTAAAGTTACTCACATAAATTTGTTCATTATTTTCCTGTATTATCCTTTCAATGTTTATAGGATCTGTAGTGCTGCCCACTTTCTCATTCCTAATATTGGTAATTTGTGTCTTCTCTTTGTTTCCCCCTGACTAGTCTGGCTAGATGTTTATCAATTTTATTGATCTTCTCATAAAAACCACCTTTTGGTTTTACTAATTTACTCTATTGGGTTGTATGTTTTCTTTTTCTTTTATTTCAGCTCAGATCTTTATTATTTTCTTTTTTTTGAATGTCTAATATATAAAAAAGTGTTGACCTCACTGCTCATTCATTACTTCATTCATTTATTCAATATTCTCTGAATATCTACCATGAGGCAGGCACTGGGATCCACAGTGAACAAAAAGGCACAGTCCCTTTCCTCATGGAGCTTATAGGAGTCCCTTATAATCTCTCATGTTGGAGCAGATTATTCATTAATCAAATAATAACACCAATTAATATAGATTTATAAATTGGATATATATAGTTGAATACTTTTATGAAGAAAAGGAATTAAAACATGATAAATAAAGCAATGAGAAGAAATTTTATCCTAGCAAATTAGCAAAAATTTTAAAAATTGTCTCAAAACACTTATGGTAAAGTGTAAATTGGCATGTTTTTCAAAAATAATTTTGAATATGCATCAAAAGCCTTAAAAATGTTAATAGCCTTTGATTCAATAAATTTCATTTTTGTTTTGTTCCTAGGAAAATGATTAGAAATACAAAGATTTACACATAAGAATGTTTATCACAATACAATTTGAGCAGCCAAAAAAATGTGTTGAACAAATGATACAACATTATGTAAACATTAAAATAGTTTTAATAAAATTTAAATGACATGTCAAAATGCTCGCGATTTAATGTTACACAGTATGATCTCAATTATATAAGAATATATCACACATTAGAAAAACAGACTGGGCCAGGCACAGTGGCTCACACCTGTAATCCTAGCACTCTGGGAGGCCAAGGCGGGCAGATTGCTCAAGGTCAGGAGCTAGAAATCAGACTAAGCAAGAGCGAGACCCCATCTCTACTATAAATAGAAAGAAATTAATTGGCCAACTAATATATATAGAAAAAATTAGCCGGGCATGGTGGCGCATGCCTGAGTCCCAGCTACTCGGGAGGCTGAGGCAGTAGGATTGCTTGAGCCCAGGAGTTTGAGGTTGCTGTGAGCTAGGCTGACGCCACCGCACTCACTCTAGCCTGGGCAACAGAGCGAGACTCTGTCTCAAAAAAATTAAAAAAAAAAAGAAAAAGAAAAACAGACTGGAGAGAAATATACCAAATTAATATTAACAATGGTTATCTCTGGATAATGGGATCACAGATTGTTTTATATAATTTAATTTCTATAAGAACTAGTTTTCTACAATGAACCTATATTTCTTTTGTAATCAGAAAAAGTACTAAAGTACTAAAAATAAATATACACATTCATAATTGTGAAACTAGCTGCCATGGAAAACAGCAGAAATAATAAAGAAAAAAAAATAATGTGGGAGGTGCCCAGAGATTTGGAGACAACAATAATCAGAGAACATTACTGAAAACAATATACGTAGTTTCATATGTCCATATCTGCTATAGTTAGGATGTCTGCCCCCAAATCTCATGTTAAAATTTAATCCCCAAAATTGGAGGTGGGGTTTGGTGGGAGGTGTTTTGGTCATAGGGGTAGATCTCTCATGAATGTCTTGGTGCCATCCTCATGATAATAGCCATCCTCATGGTAATGAGTGAGTTCTGGCTCTATTAGTTCCCTCATGAGCTGATTGTTAAAAAGAGACTGGCACCCTCTGCATACCTTGTTTCCTCTTTTGCCATGAGGTCTCTGCACACACCAGCTACATTTCACCTTCTGCCATGAGTGGAAGCAGCCTGAGGCTTTCCACAGATACCCAGTCTTCTAGCCAACAGAATCATGAGCCTCTTTATAAATTACCCAGTTTCATTTTGCCTTTATAGCAACACAAATAGACTAAACATTCAAAAAATAAATACAGGTAACAAAGCGAGTTTCAGACCTCCATATAGAGGAGTAGCTATGAGCTCATGGGTATTACTGAAATCTAGGCAGACAAGAACAAAATGCATGACTATGGAGAGAGCAGGCCATGCTCTATGGACCACAGTGCCTACATCACAGCCCCTCACACTATTCTAGTCATGCAACTTCTCTGCCACATGCTTTGTGAACTCAATGGAGAAATGTGTGCTGAATGAAAGAATGATTGGTTAGACTTGTAACTGCCTGAATGTCTGTACCCAGAGAATACTGATTGCTGAACTGAGCAACATTGCTAAGCCTCAAGTTCCTGCCTCAGGGCTTTTGCACTGGTGCTGCATTTCCTCTGCCTCACAGTTCTCTTCCTTCTCTTACTTCCTTCAAGTCTTTGATCAAATGTCACTTTCTTTTTGAGACCTGTAGTCTTCTTTTAACCTGCTCTAATAGAATGTAAGCTCCATAAAGACAGAGATTGTTTTGTTTTGTTTTTTTTTTTTTTGGTCTGTTTCATTTATTGCTGTAAGCCTAGTGTTTACAACCATATCTGGCATATAGTAGATGCTCAACAAATATTTGTTGAATGAATAGTTATCGGTATTACTCTTACTGGAGTATTTTGTGAGGGTTCAGATGTGTAAATATCGTGCACTAAGAACCAACATGGGGTCACTAAGAATGAAAGACAGTTCTCATGCCCTCCTTTTTTTTTTTTTTTTTTTTGAGACANNTTTTTTTTTTTTTTTTTTTTGAGACAGAGTCTCACTTTGTTGCCCAGGCTAGAGTGAGTGTTGTGGCATCAGCCTAGCTCACAGAAACCTCAAACTCCTGGGCTCAAGCAATCCTTCTGCCTCAGCCTCCCGAGTAGCTGGGACTACAGGCATGCGCCACCATGCCCGGCTAATTTTTTCTATATATATTAGTTGGCCAATTAATTTCTTTCTATTTATAGTAGAGATGGGGGTCTCGCTCTTGCTCAGGCTGGTTTCAAACTCCTGACCTCGAGCAATCCACCCGCCTCGGCCTCCCAGAGTGCTAGGATTACAGGTGTGAGCCACCGCGCCCGGCCTCTCATGCCCTCCTTAATGCTTCTTCCCACCAGGCTGTTTAAAAACCTCCTTCTACTAGAGTCTCAGTTCAGCAATCAGCATTCTCTGGGTATGTTCAGGCAGTTACAAGCCCAACCAATCATTCTTTCATTCAGCACACATTTCTCCATTTAGTTCACAAGGCTTGCGGCTCTCTTTAGCAAGTTGGTCAAATGCCTCTTAAAGTCTTGATAGTTGCTACCACATTTTCCATGCCTGGTTAGTCTACGAAAGGAAATAAGAGTTATTTTGATATGACTCATTCTTAGTGACCACAAAGAATGTGGGAAGCTCGATTTGTTCTGTTGGTCTTTAAGAGTGAAGAAGTAGATATCAGCTCAGCCTGGGGAAATCACTTTCTAAGAATCAGAGCTGTACAAAGTGGAATGAACCCCCGTGGGCTATCATGAGTGTCTTGTCAGTGGTGTTCAAGTGCAGGCTGGATGACAGTGTAGAATGGGTAGTTGGGCAAGAACTAGATTGAACTTTACAGCCTCTTCCAACCAAGAGTCTTTGATTCATGCACACAGGGCCTCAGAAAAGTGGTATATATTACAGGCTGTAGAAAGGTAGCAGGGCTCAGCACGTTAACTATTTCCTGGTCAGGACGCCTGACAACTGATACGTTCTAGTTCCTCTATTGCTTATTCAGTATAAAATTATTTCCTTCTGTATTTCGCTTTTAATGCAAGCACCAAATATTCATTCAGTGCTTTACTCTGTGCAAAACATTCTTATTTGAAAAATGAGGATGGAAATGTCAACCAAGTTATCAATGGGGTCTGAAAAACAATGAGCATAATGATCTCAAAGTCAGAAAATAATAAAGAGCAACATGCAAAATATGGTGTCCACAATTGCCTTTTTTCATCATTACAGGCATTAGATGATTAAGCATTGGACTTGAACCCTACAGTCTCCTTGATACCAAAGATACCAAAGACATGGATTCCTATCTAGTACACTGAATTCCTCTATATGTCTTTCTGGTGAAAAGGCTCTGGATATCTGAGAGTGTTGTTTCTCAGGCTTGGCTCAAGAGTAAAGGTTTCAATTTAGGTCTCATACTTCATATCTCATACCTCAATGCAACCTCCAACTCCTGGGCTCAAGCAGTCCTCTTGCCTCAGCCTTCTGAGTAGCTGGGACCACAGGTATGTGCCACCACACCTGGCTAATTTTTATTGTTATTGTTATTGATGCTTTATTATATAAATATTTAAACATTGATTTTTTAAAAAAAAATAGTGGGTAAATTGTGTACATTTTAATGGTTTTTTTTTTTAAGTTTCAAAACATTAAGGGGGTACAAATGTTTTTGTTACATGGTGGGTAATTTTTTAAATTTTTTGTAGAGATAGGGTCTCACTATGTTGCCCAGGCCAGATTCAAACTCCTGGCTTCAAGCGATCCTCCCGCCTTAGGTCCCACAGTGCTGGGATAGCAGCCATGAGCCACTGCATCTGGCAGGGAAACATTTTTTTAAATCTTTCAGCATCACAGCAGTGGCCAGGCTGACTTGGCTAGAAGCTGATGAGATGCCTTGGTACTTCCTGACAGGACGGCCACCTTGATTCTGAGCTCCTGCCTCCATCCTGTGTTCCTGTTCCTTTTAGCCGATCTCTAGTTCTCAGTTCTTGTCCCTGCCTCAGATCTGGAGCACTCCTGGGAGTCTCGGTCCTCACAGCTGGGCTTTTGCCTTATTTCTTAATCTGACAGCTCTCCAAGTTCTCCGAGTGTCTGCTTTCTCTCGTGGCCCTCTTCCTGCTCCCACCCGTGCCCCCCCCCTCACCCCAGCATGGTGGGAAGGGGGCTCTTCTGGGGGACTTATCACCCTGGTGCTGCCTGCCTAGACCCCTCAGATTTCCCAGCACTCTTCCCTGCCCACGCACTGGGGCGGCCCGCTCCTGGGTCTTACTCTGACAGGGCCCAGAGACAGCTGAACTGCTGGGCTCTGTGCCTAGTTGGTGAGACCTCCCAGCTGGATCAGTCCCTCCCCTGGCTCCTAGCCAAACCTCCTCTCCAGGCCCCCTACGCCGCAGTATCTACTTGCACGGTCTGATGGCAGGGCTGAGACGTCCTCCTTGCCTGCACCAACCTGGGCCTTGGCTCTGGGGTAGAAGACAGGCCGAGCCACAGTGTGGGAAGATAGTGCTGCCCTGGGAACTGGAGCTGGGGGCAGGGGTGGAAGGCAGGTGACCCCAGCCAGGGACGGCATTCTGTAGAGGCAGGAGGGAGCCTGGGGGAATCTCCACCCATTCTGATCTAACTGGTCCCCTTCCCTCAGCTCCTGCCAGGGGTCTTGTTGGCATCACACCGCGGGCCCCAGGTCATATAACCCGTGGCCTCGTGACTGAGATGCTCTGTGTGACTGTGGCCCATGTCCCCACCAACTCCCAGTGGAAGTCTTGAATTGCTCGTGCACCTCTGAACTCAACCCAGATTTGTGGTATATGCTCAATAAATACTAATTTAAAGCCTTTGAGGCTAGTATCGCCCCTTATAAGAACTTAGCACCTGGCAATTTGCTAAATGATTTATATGAATTATCTCATTACGTCTCCAAGACAATGCTGTGAAGTTGGTGGTATCATCACCCCCTATTACAGGTGAGGAAACTGAGGCATAAATAACTTGCCCAAGATCACCCAGAGAAAAGTGGTGGAGCCAGGATTTGAACCGAGGCTAGCCCCCAGGAGCATGGGGCCTCCCTTTCGATGAGAGTACTCACTCACCCTCAGCAACCACAACCCACCCCCTCACCCACCACGACCACAGGCCAGGCAGCTGTCTCCTAGTTCAGAAGATTCAGAAGGGATGGGAGAGGAACAGAGCAGTCTACTCACTCATTCATTTACTCTCTCAATAAACAAAACAAACAGACAACTGCGTGCCAGTCACACGCTGGGCACGGAGATCTAAAACACCCTGTCTGGTTCATATCTTTGCATGTCTTCCGTTCTCCTGGAACCCTTATCTCACCCTTCTTTGGCTGGTGAATGACAGCTCCACCCTCAAGACTCTGCCACGGTATCTTCTCCTCCGGGAAGGACCCTGCCATATTCATTTTTATTGGTACATGGTTAGGGCTCGAGAAATGGGTGTTTTTAACTTAATGTGGCCCTTACAGTTCCATACGCACCCCTATCTCCAGCTCTGGTGTTTATAAGCTGCTGATATTTAGGGATTGAAGAGTAGGAGTTAAATTTATGTTTAAGGAGGTTTTGTGCAGGTGTACACTGCTTTACATAATGGATGCATTTTTAGAAAGGTTGTGGGTACATGAACTTTTTATGAATTAAAATCCTATTTTCTCATTGATGTATGTTTCAGAGATGCCTTCTTATTCTAAATTGCTATTAAAATTCACTTTTTAAAAAGGCTGAACCCTAATACTTTGAAAATAAGCTTTTCTCATGTATCCTTCCCCATAGGAGGATAATAATCCACACAGGATCCCTTAAGGCTTTGGTGGACCTTCGTATTTAAAAGGACACTTTTGGAATCCTTTTGCAAAACTAGTGATCACCTTTAGTTTATAGAGTCTTATGTTCAGATTTGGGGAGCTAAAATGACTTCTGATTTTTAATTAGTTAAAATCAAATAGAGCTAAATAGCTCAAACAAAACATGAGCACTTCTCTGCAAACTGCCATCCACCTATCCGTCCCTAACACAAACGAAACCGCATTCAGTTCTTTTTGGCTCAGCAATTTTCTGGTACTTGTATGGAGTCAGAGCTGAAGCTCACAAGCCACAAAGCTTCAGTGCAAACATTCCTCAAGCCCTGTTAATACCCAGGGCCACAGCCAGGCTGAGTCGGCAGGAAGCAAGGTGGCCTGGTTACCAGCAGGCTCAGCGGAGGTTGGAAGAACACCCCCACGAGTGGTGGCCGATAAAAGACACCTTCATCAGATTCCTTGAGTGGTGATGTTGAACTAGAGTGGGTTACAGTCTTAAGGCCAGTCAAGAAGGTCTGACAGAGGAGGGCTGGGGCAGGAGGTTTCAGACCCCCGACGATATAATCATATGCTAATCCATGTTTGGGAGATTTCCAAGGCCAGAGTCACAGTAGCATTCATATCAAATGCTTCTCTCTCTCTCTCTCTC
This sequence comes from Mirza zaza, assembly GCA_008750895.1. Taxonomy (NCBI): domain Eukaryota; kingdom Metazoa; phylum Chordata; class Mammalia; order Primates; family Cheirogaleidae; genus Mirza; species Mirza zaza. The sequence goes on from VSMD01098178.1 coordinate 16,254, forward strand.
TCTCTGTATGTGTGTGTAACTTACTTGTGCACGTTTTTTCATCTGTGTTAAGAGCAAATCCTTCACGGCACCGGCAAGAGTAGGAGCCATCAGCGTTTACACACTCGTGTTCACATCCGTGGTTTTCCGAGGCACAGTAGTCCACAGCTATAGAGAATAAAACACATTCAGAATTTAATCAGAAACTCAACCAGAGGTAAAAGGAATGGTAGGATGGAAACATACTCGTAGCAAATATGAGTAAGTATTAATATTGTTGATCCAAAAAGAATATGGATAAATAAATATGAATTCAAGACCTCCTTTTCCTTATTCATGCCCACCCCCCCAAAAATAGGAGTCTATATCAGGCAATTCATATCAGAAGATAAAGAACTTATGAACAATTGTATTTAAAAGTTAAAGAAATGCAAATCAAAATAATCACAGGACACATACCTATAAAACTGGCAGAAATAAAGATGAGATAAAACCCAATGGTGGCAAGGCAGCATGGACACAGGGCTATTAATATTAATGATGGGTGGCATTATAAACTGATAAAAATCCCTATGGAAGGCAATTTGACAATGTTCACCCTGGAAATGTGACCCAAAGAAATGACTGAAAAAAGGGTGAAATTAATGATATGCAATAAGCTATTAATAGCAGCATTATTTAATAAGATTTTTAAAAGGTCTGGAAAATAAGATGAACATTTAATAAGGATAAATGAATTAGTAACTTATGAGAAAACACACTGGCTGATTTCTCATTAAGTGCACAAATATTTACTGAGTACCATCTAGGGTCTAGGCCCTGTTTTACGTACTAGGGATACAACAAATAAGAAAACAGACAAAATTCCAGCCCTCAAGGAGCTTATACGTGAGTGGTGATGGTGGGAGTAGTGAACAGACAAGAAATAAAGTATATAAGTAAATAGCATAGTCTGAGAAGATAAAGAGTGTTCTGGAGAAAAATCAGACAAGGAACGGGAATAGGGCTGTGGGGGAGGGGTGGGGGAGGGAGGGTGGGGTGTCACGAGGTGGTCAGGACAGCTTCTCCAAGAAGGTGGCAGTTGGGCAGTGCTGAACGATGTAGGAGCCGTGGGGACATTCCGGAGACAGCATCCTGGCAAAAGGACCAGCAAGTGCCAAGGCCAGGAGGTGGGACCAGGTATGCCTGGTGTGCTGGAGGATCAGCTAAGTGGCCAGGGCGGCTGGAGCAGGGGGAGGTGGGACACAAGAATGGTGCAGTCAGTCAGGAGGAACCCATGGGCCACTGTGAGGACCTTGCTTTCACTCTGAGTGAGCTGAGGGTGCTTGGCCGGTTCTGAACCGAGGAGTTAAGAATACGGTGTAGAGGGCAGATATGACAGTGGCAAACCAGTCAGGGGTCACTCCAATAATCTCAGTGAGGAAGGATGGAGGCTTAAACCAGGATGGGGTGGGGAGAAGCAGTGTTCTGAGAGCTGTGGCTTGGATTGTGTCCCCCCAAAAGACATGTCGGAGTGCTAACCCCTGCTACCTATGAATGTGGCCTTGTTTGGAAATAGGGTCTTTGCAGAAGTAATAAAGTTAAGATGCAATCATTAGGGTGGGCTCTAGTCCACTATGATGGTGTCCTTACAAGAGGAGAAGGCCACGTGAAGACAGCCACCCGGGGAGAACGCCAGGTGAAGACAGATGCAGAGACTGGAGTGACACAGCCACCAGCGGAGGAACGCCAAGGTTCCACGGCCACAGCCAGAAATCTAAAATAGGCGAGGGAGGATTCTCCCCACCGGTTTCGTGGGCAGCACGCCCCTGCCAGTGCCTTGATTTTGGACTTCTAGCTGCCAGAACTATGAGAAATAAATTTCTATTTTTTTAAGTCACCCAGCCTGTGGCACTCTGTTACGGCAGCACTAGCAAACTAATACACTGGGTATGTGCCCAAGGTGGGGCTGATAGAGTCCTGTTGGGTTAGCGGTAAGGCAAGGGAAAAAGAGAAGAATTAAGGCTGACTCCAGGGATTGTGGTGTAAGCAACTGAGAGAAAGGAGCTGCCATCAGCCGAGATGGGGAAGGCACAAGAGGAGCAGGTTTCATGCGAGGAGACGAGGAGCTCCAGTCCGGCATTAGGCAGCCATTAACATTACCATTGTGATGACATCACTGTAAATAGGGGGACAAAATTTGGTGAAAAAATTAGCTCTTGAATTGTACATTCACAGTGATTATATCGAGGGAAAATATAGCTCTAAGGCAAAGCCTAGAAATTAGAAACAAAAATGCATGTTGTGTTAAGGTAGTAGGATTATGGATGATTTTTTTTTTCTTTGAAAGTGTTTCCCTCTACAATGTTCTAGGATATATTAGTATCGCAATTATGTAAATAGTAACAAGGAAATGGAATCTACAAAATTAATATATATGTACAATTTTTAAAAAGTAAAACCATGTATGGAGAAGATAATATATTTAGCATAGTACTAAAACGAAGCAAAGGGAAAAGCTAAAGATTCTTAAAAGGTAACCTGTGTTATGTTTATTCTTTTGCTCCCAAGCTTCATTAATTTTCAGTCCAAATATTGTGTTTGTAACTTCATTTCCCTACACGGTTTTAATAGCACCTGATATTTATGGGCCTAATTTACCAGTCATTATGGTGGGAACAAGGCATTCACGTTGTCTCAGGGTCTGAATGTCATAGGACATTAGCCATTAGGTGCTGGAGTTGTCATAACATAACTATGGAGCCAGTACCAAGTACTTATAAAAGTTAATTTCTCATCTCTCAAGAACCAATGGGTCATTAAACAAATTTATGGTGATACTGGGAACATTGAGATCAAGGAGTCCCAAGCCCTCGCATGTACTCCAGTCTGTGGGTTGCCAGAGTTGGCCGTGACATGGCGCACATGGGCCTATGTTAGCAGCCAGCAATCCTCACCTTCACCTCCTCACGCTGGGCCTGACTCTCCATCTTGACAATCTCCCAACCCCTGATATAGGTGTCTGCCATCAGGCAGCCATTCCTACCTGTGGCCTCTTCTCAGTATCCCCCTCAGAGAGAGGAGCTGTTAATCTGATTTCCAAGTTGTAGGACAGTGACGTTGTTGCTACAATGATGAGTGATCATGTCACTATGCCTAAAAGACAGAAACCCAGACTCTACCTCTCTCTTCAGCTCCCTCTCTTACACCATGGGGTGTAATCTCTGAGCCCAGCCACCTCTGTCCCTCATCGGGATACCCCATAATTATGCTGGCCCCATAATTTAGACTGGATAGAGTTTGGAAGCTTTGCTTACATGTTGAGTCTAAGCCACATACTCTAAACTCTTCTTTTTCCAGAATGCTATAGAATAGAGTATCCAATATTGGCTCAGGTGTTTAAAAAAAGCTGTACAGAAGCAGCTCTTTGAACAGACCTCCATTTAACCAACTCCCAATCAATCAATGCTTTCATTCCCTCTGACCATGTAAGACCGATGCCCAAAGTATGCTAAATGCTCGAGACAGCTGGAACACCTATGTCTTGGAACGCTTGTGCATGCCTCTTACCGCCTGGGCTGTAGGCTTATAAAGCAGGCTTGGTGGAACACGTGTGCTCTAGAACACCTGCGTACTCCTTCCATTGACTGAGTTGTATGCTTATAAAGCATTGGTTCTCAAAGCACGGTCTGTGAACCAGCCGTGTCAACTCTTGCTTGCGAACTTGTCAGTAATGCTAATTCTCAGGCCCCACCCAGCCCTACTGACCACATGCTCTGGGTGTGGGGCCCAGGAATATGTGTCTTAACAAGCCCTGCAGGTGATTCTGATGCATGCTAAAATTCCAGAGACACTGTCAAAAAGGGTCAAAGTTGTCGTTCCCAAACCTATATATGCCCTTTGTACATGTAATTAATTTCAATATAACAAAAACCAAGAAAAGGTAAGCACTAAAAGAAACTGAGTTTTTAAAAAATAAAAATTAAGTTGAGGCAAGCGTGGTGGCTCACGCCTGTAATCCTAGCACTCTGGGAGGCCGAAGTGGAGAGGATCCCTTAAGGTCAGGAGTTTGAGACTAGCCTGAGCAAGCGCGAGACCCTGTCTCTACTAAAACTAGAAAGAAATTAATTGGCAAACTAAAAATATATATAGAAAAAATTAGCCGGGCATGGTGGCACATGCCTGTAGTCCCAGCTAACTGGGAGGCTGAGGCAGGAGGATTGCTTGAGCTCAGGCGTTTGAGGTTGCTGTGAAGTAGGCTGACACCACGGCACTCTGGCCTGGACAACAGACTGAGACTCTGTCTCAAAAAAAAAAAAAAAAAAAAAAATTAAGTTGAAAGCTTTGGAAAGAATTAAGGCAATTTGGTCACCAAAACTGCTGTAGGACCAGGCATGGATGAAACAAGTGCCAAAGATTGGGAAATTTTTCATTAAAACAGACGAGGAATCTGCCCTTTACTGCTTTACAGAAGTCTTCAAATCCTTGCTCCAATTTAAAGGAACCAAGACTAAAAAATCATAGATGACACTATATGGGTATGGTTTATGCAAGAATGATTTTTAAATATCGTATTTTTTCTTCAACTTAAAATTAGTATTTTTAAAGGCATAATTAAAAGTAATTTTTATTAAGTGTACATGTATGTGTTTTAAATAAAAATAAAATGATTAAGGTGGCTTGAATATGTCATTTTTTTAGGATTACCCCCTTTAAATGACGTTTTCCATTAATCGGTCAACCACAGGCCCAATTTCCTGGGATAAGAGGGCTTCTCTCGGATCTTGATTCTCACTCTGTTTTTGTTTCTTGTGTGCACAGCTCTCTGGGGAACCGAGGGGAGGCGGTGACTGACAAGGCAGGATTCAGGCATTCTGGGTCCTGGGCCCTGGTCTAGAAAACCCCCAGGTATCAGATCCCATCTTGATCTGAGAGCCGCCACTGACTCCCTGCCAGGCTGCTGGGGACAGCAGACACAGACATCGTTGCAGTGGTTAGACACGGAAGAACCCAGTTCCGGGCACGTGAACCTAAAAGTTGTTTTAAGTCCAAGAGAGTTCTAATTCATTCAACTCTGACATCCTTTGCCAAATGTTTTGGGTTCTTTGCATAACTTCCTTTGTTGCAAAATTGTAACAGAGGGAGGCCAAGGTTGAGAGGCAGATGTATGGAGGTGATCTTTGTGTATAACTCAGTAACGCCTTTATTGTTCCTAGTTCTTACCTACTTCAACAAAATCTCTTCTCAGTCGTTTTTGCCGGAATGTTCTTTACAAATGAAAACAGCAATTCTCTAGCTGTAGCTCTTCAGCCTTCCAAGTCACTAAGCGCTATGATCTCAGAGTCAGAAGTCAGTCTTGCCACGTTCAGTCTCTGCCCAATGTGAGAATTCAGTCGGCTGCCTCCGAGGATAAATGATACTTTGGTGCAAAGCAATAAAACCCAAGATCACCAGTTTCTGATTTATAATCTGGTCATATTCCCAGGTTTTCTCAGTAGGGATCCGTGTGCAAAGGGATAGCATTAGCAGAAATAGGATATTTTAAAGAGGAGCATTTGGATTTTGAAGTTTGTCGATCACAAAGGGAGAAAAACCAAATTTGTCATTTAGAGAAATGGTAGAACCAATTTACTTGCTGAGCATATATTAGACACAAACATATAGTGAGGCTCATAAAACCTCTCCTCTCCAAGGCACAACTGGATTTCTCTTTCTTTCTTTCTTTCTTTCTTTCTTTCTCTCTCTCTCTCTCTCTCTCTCTCTCTCTCTCTCTCTCTTTCTTTCTTTTTCTTTTTTTTTTTTTTTTTTGAGACAGAGTCTGACTCTTTGCCCAGGCTAGAGTTCTGTGACATCAGCCTAGCTCACAGCAACCTCAAACTCCTGGGCTCAAGCAATCCTTCTGCCTCAGCCTCCCGAGTAGCTGGAACTACAAGCACATGCCATCATGCCCTGCTAACTTTTTTCTATATTTAAAAGGGACGGAGTCTCACTCTTGCCCAGGCTGGTCTTGAACTTCTAAGCTCAAGCAATCCTCCTGCCTCAGCCTCCCAGAGTGCTAGGATTATAGGCAAGAGTCACCAAGCCCAGCCAGGACTGGATTTCTATATACAGGATTTTAAAACTCAGAGAAAGTTTCTTACTGATTTTGATAACAATAGAGGAGTGTTACTGGCTGAATTGTGTCCCTACCCTCCAAATTCATATGTTGAAGCCATAACCCCTAATACCTCAGGAACATGACTGTATTTGGAGATGGGGCCTTTAAAGAGGAGATGAAGAGACTGCTAGGGTGGCCCTAATCCAATCTGACTGGTGTCCCTATAAGAAGAGGAAATGTGGACACAAAAGAGGCACTCGGGATGTGCACACACACACAGACACCATGTGAGGACACAGTGAGAAGACGGCCATCTGGAAACCAAGGACAGAAACCCCAGAAGAAACCTGCTGACACCTTAACCTTGGACTTCCAGCTGCCAGAACAATGAGAAAATACATGTCTTTCATTTAAGCCCCCAGTCTGTGCTGTTTTGTTGTGGCAGCCCTAGAAAACTAACACAGGGGGAAATCCAGTGTTTACCATCTTGGGGGTGGGAGGATCACATAGCAAACATGAAGAGTTAGCCGATTAATTCAAAATCTGACCTTTCAATATAAAATTCATCCTCCCATCCCTTGTCCCCAACTTAAATATCAACCATCCCGTCCTCTCTGAAGGGAACTGATATAGGAGAACGTGGGAGAGGAGTCCCTAAGGCAGCAGCAATGCCATGCTAAATCCCATGCAATGTACCACCATTCTGGGTTTGTATGGACCTCAGTATGCTTTTTAAATGTACCATGCTTTCGGTATGCCTACATTATTAAACTCAAGCATTCCGAAGAAGACAAAAATTCATAAAAGATATAAATTAAGATTCAAGTAATGTTTATCAGTTGCTCATCTAGTAGACATTATAATGACAGCAATAATATTAACAAGCACTTACACAGCACTGCTCTAAGTGCTTTATGCACATTAACTCATTTAACCCTCCCAAGAACCCTTCGAGCTAGGTGGTATTAACCTCACTTTACAGATGAAGTAACTGAAATATAAAGTGGTTAAGAGACTTATAAAATGTGGATAACACTAGTACCTACCTCATAGGTTGTTGCAATATATATCAAATATCTCGAAAGGGTCCTCAGACTTAGTAACATTCAATAAAGGTAGTTTGTATTTTTGCCCCACTGCCTCTCTAACCAGGTAATGTCGAATTTGGGAGTTAAGAGATACCTAGATGCCATTCATTTGCTTTGCAAGCATTTATTCGGTAATTACTCTGCAGGGCGGTGTGCCAACCCCTGGGTGGTAAGGACAAGCAAATACCACATGTAAGACGTCTTAGAAGAAATGCAGGAAGGATACGCCAGGCGGTTAGCAGTGATTACCTACAGGAAGTGAAATTGGGGAGAAGCAACCTTCAGATTTTGACTTTATACATATCTGTACTCTGGCTTTTTTTTTAATAAGCAAAAATTGATTTTGTAATTTAAAAACCAGTCAAGGGGAAAAGATTTTTTTAAAACCACGAATACTTGAGATTATCATCAGTCATTCAACCTCAGTCAGTGATTCAAGAAAAAAAGAAAAATGTATCTCGAGTCCACTCTGTAAATGATGAAGAATACAAGTGGTCTCTGCCCTTGACAGTTTGCAATCTGCTTGGGCAGACAGGATGCAAACAGAACCAAAGTTACCCCAAAATGCAAAGCGGTCAGTAAACATCAGGTGAGCAAGTACAGCAGAAAATTCACTCTCAAAGATCTAGATAACTGGGCTTTGAAAAATATACAGTCTGGGATGGCAATGAACAAAGCTGCAGTGGCAGCTGATGGATTACAGATTCGGGGACTCCATGAAAGCAAAAGGAGAATACTAGGCAGCAATCTACCTTTGCTTACCCGAATGTGGAAATAAACTCAGGAGTCAATAGTGAAACGAGCAGTCAGGGAGAGGGAACTCTGGGACTCCAAGTTAATGTTCCTCTTACTCGAACGTGTGGAAATGTTGTATAGGCAGGTCACAGTCATAATTCAAGGATGTGTCAAAGTACTAGAACCACTGCGAGGGTGGCTGAAACCAAAAACCCACTGCATTGATTCACCAGTAGCTGGACATGGTTAACTTCTACCAAATTTCTTTAAATAAATAGTTTAGACCTGCTATCCACACTTTCTCATCACCTACACCCCACCCTTTTTACCACTACGAATCCTCCTGGTCATCTGGCATCCTTCACGCCTCGCAGAGCGCCTGGCAGAGAGTGCTGAAATGTTTGCTGAAGTGAATCAGGCACTCAACTTGCTGTTTTTTTCTCTAAGTTCTGTTTCCTCTGACCTTGCTAGAGCATGTCATTAATATTGACCTGGGCTGGGAGAGGTGGCTTACACCTATAATCCCAGCACTTTGGGAGGCCGAGGTGGAAGGATTTTTTTTTTTTTTAAATGGGATCTCACTCTCTCTCCCAGGCTGGAGTGCAGTGGTACGATCATAGTTCACTACGGCCTCAAATTTCTAGGCTCAAGCGACCCTCCCATCTCAGCCTCCTGACTGGCTGGGACAACAGGTTCATGCCACTACACCCAGCTAATTTTTTTTTTTTTTCATAGAGATGGAGTCTCACTATGTTGCCCAGGCTGGTCTCTAATTCCTGACCTCAAGTGATCCTCCTGCCTCAGCTTCCCAACGTGCAAGAATTATAGGTATGAGCCACCTCACCCAGCCTAAAACTATCACTATTAATAATGATTTTTCACATCTGCTTAAAATGCCTCAATGAAAGTATATTACTTGCACAATAAAAATTAATGAAGCAAAAATAATCATTGGTGTTTACACGTTGATTTCTTTTTTGCTAGTGTTGGTGGAGGTGGTACCCTGCCACTCTAGCATGGTCACCATAGCAGATTAAGAAAAAAAACAACCCTAAGGCTCAGGAGACTCACTGCATTCGTGGCCCTCTGATAAGGGTGGCCTTCCTCGTCATCAGTGTGGAAAAACCCACAATACTCTCATCACTCACCTGCAAATAACAGGCTACCACTCACACTTTTTGTTTTGTTGCCTTCTTCCTTCTACATCCTTAGCTAAGGATCAAGATGTGCTGGAAAATGTAAATTCTATGTGCCAAAAAGTAAGCATTCATTGTTTGTGGAAAGCAAGACATAACAAGGCCCCTGAAAACAATGGAATATGGAACAGAAAATGCAGCAAGCATTTAGTCCAAAAATCTAGATTCCTGTTCTGAAGTCAGTCAAGTCCTTTTCCCTCCAGATTTTCTGCCTCGTAAGTATGCAGTTCAGTTTATTGAACACCTACTGTTTGCCAGGCACTGTTTGTTAGTGCGAGGATGAATGACACCATGCAAGTTTAAAGGGCTTTGTAGGCCGGGTGCGGTGGCTCAAGCCTGTAATCCTAGCTCTCTGGGAGGCCGAGGTGGGCGGATCCTTTGAGCTCAGGAGTTCGAGACCAGCCTGAGCAAGAGCGAGACCCCATCTCTACTATAAATAGAAAGAAATTAATTGGCCAACTAATATATATATATAGAAAAAATTAGCCGGGCATGGTGGCGCATGCCTGTAGTCCCAGCTACTTGGGAGGCTGAGGCAGCAGGATTGCTTGAGCCCAGGAGTTTGAGGTTGCTGTGAGCTAGGCTGACGCCACGGCATTCACTCTAGCCTGGGCAATAAAGTGAGACTCTGTCTCAAAAAAAAAATAAAATAAAATAAAGGGCTTTGTAGATAACAGGGAGGTGCCACACGGGTATTAGGATTTGCTGGGCTGCTCTGCGGGTGCTGAGGAGAACTAGTGTCCATCACTGAAGACATCGGATGCCACCCATCTGTCCTGCCTCTCACCTGTTCACTCAATGTGGAGTCTCCCAGGACGGAAGTGCTCAGCTGACCCTGAGTCAGTGCCTGCAGTTCCAAGCACTGCCCTTGAGAGCTTCCTGGGCTTGTGTTTATTTTCTCTGGTCTTATCATATCCAGCTGGGCTCTTACGTGTGTCAGTCACATGGGCCTCTTGCTGAGCTGCAGGTCCAATACTATGGAGGTAGGGTGCCTATGTCTTTGAGGTGCCACTCAGCAACCCCGCCCACCACCAAGTCAATGTCACGTATAACACATGAGCTATATTTAAGTCCGGCCATCCCAAACTTGAAGCAAATCCACCCAGTCCTTCTCAAGCGATGCAGTAACAATGACACTCACATGGATTATCATTAAGTATGTCTTTTGCTGAGGACTCACAATGAAAAAATGCTGACCTCATCCATAAATGAAATCTTTAAAGTTCAAATTCTGCCTGACAACTAGACTGATGAACTAGGCACTTTGGTGAAACCCAGAGCAGAGTAAATAGATCTATGGGGTGTACATGTTGAATCTCCCTTCTCCCTCCTCACTGTGCTGAACTTGGCCTTCCCCACTAAGCAAGGCTGGGGGGATACTCACCCTCACACCTTTTCCCATCCTCGGCCAGGGTGTAGCCACTGTAGCACTGGCAGACGAAGGAGCCCGGCACATTCACACAGAGCTGCTCACAGGCGTGGTCCTCCATGGCACACAGGTCCTGGACTGGGGCAAAGTCACACCATTAGGACACAACACCAGGGCACGTGCATCCTCAGCATGAGGCCATGCAATGAGCACGTCGTAACATTTGCCAAAATGACTTTTAAAAGCATTACAAGGGTTAGCATGTGATCATGGCAGAAAGTCTGGAAAACGTAGAAGAGTAGATAAAAAGAAACATCCACCTATAATCCCCCCACCTATAATTCTACCACCCAGTTGCCAGAGGGCAACTGTTAACATTCTGACGAGGGCATGGGCAATATATGTAACCTTAACACTTGTACCCCCATGATATGCCAAAAAAATAAATACATAAATAAACAAAAAAACAAAAAACAAACAAAAAAACATTCTGATGAGTTTTTCTTTCCAAGTGAGCTTCTGCATATATATAAAAACATATTTTTCAAAGTTGGAATTATTCATTGCCTCTATGAAATACATTGAATAATATTTAATTAATAACAATTGGTATTTCCCCATGTCAGTGAAAAGTGCTCTGAAAATATCTTCATGGCCCCTGACAGCTGTCGGTTTTCATGAGCAGCATTTGCACTTGTTGGCATCAAGCTCTTCTCTTTTGGGAATTTAAAGTGCTTCTTAATCACAGTCTCACCGATTTACACTGAGATGATTCAGCACTTTGACATTTTGCAGATGGAGCGGTCGACGCAGGATTCAGTGAAAGGACCTGTGACTCTACCAAGGCACAGCAAGTCTAAGAATAGCCCTGAATTCCCAAGTCGGCACCGTTCCCTTTAGACATGCTTTCTTCATTCCATTTGCCTACCAGAAGGATCTTTGAAAATCCTCTTTGCACTCTATTTATTCAGCCCAGTAACAAACAAGGAGAATGGAAAAGCCCAAAGAGGTTAGGTAGAGGTAACAAAGATTACCAGGAAGAAATGGATGTATGGCTATGTGTGGTCTTATTTTGGTCAAATGTTTATTATGTGTCCACAAAGTGCTGGGCCCTGGCTATTTATACACATGCGATGTAGGAATGCACTAACAGAATGCATCTGCTGCAACAGAATGAAGAATATATCAGAGAATGAAAAGGCATCTTCAATCTATCACTGACTCAGTCTATGACACTATTTCCCAGCAAGGAGAACAGCTTGGATGCTATGAAACAGCTAGCTCTACCAGTGATTTTACAATTAAAATTGCAGAAAATCAGAGAGGATTAATGGGATTGAATACATGAAAGAGAATTTTCTCCAGTTAAAAGCTATCACTATGACAGCTATGATAAAAACTCAATTACCTAGAAAGCTTGATTAATCCCTGAATCTAATGGCTACATCTTAATATCTCCTAGATCTTTGCATTTCATAGTTTATTGTGCTTTTTGATAAATATAAAATATCAAATTGATAAAAAGATAAAAGTTGATTTGATTCAGCATCTCTATTAAATGTATTAAATACTTTTTTAAAATAAAATCTACATCATCACACTAAAAAATAGTTAGGCCTAAGATTCCACGAATAAGAATTCTGGTTTTAAAGTCCTGAAAGAAGTATTTTTACTCCCAAATCAATAAAGTAGATGAATAAAATTGAGGACACAAATTCCTTTACCTCTTACCAGTATGTTTACATCTTAGATTTCTAGTTGGGAACCTGGAATGGGACTTTCAACATAGATTTCCCATGGATTTAGATGTAAGGAAAACACCAATCACCAGAAAAACACTTGTGCTGATGCAAAAATCATAGTGAATCAAGGAATGACAAAACCTACAGTTAATTGTAAGCCTAGGCTGGAGATACAATCTGAATCATAGGAAGGATATTCATTCGTTTACTCAATAAACATATGTTTGGGTTTTTTTGGAGACAGAGTCTCACTCTGTTCCCTAGGCTAGAGTGCCGTGGCGTCAGCCTAGCTCACAGCAACCTCAAACTCCTGGGCTCAACCGATCCTCCCGCCTAAGCCTCCAGAGTAGCTGGGAATACAGGCATGCGCCACCATGCCTGGCTAATTTTTTCTATATATATTAGTTGGCCAATTAATTTCTTTCTATTTTTAGTAGAGATGGGGGTCTCACTCTTGCTCAGGCTGGTTTTGAACTCTTGACCTTGAGTAATCCGCCTGCCTCAGCCTCCCAGAGTGCTAGGATTACAGGCATGAACCACCGCGCCCGGCTATTTACTCAATAAACATATGTTGAGCGCCTACTATGTCCCAGGCATTGGGGATATTAGCAGTGAACAGAACAGACGAGGGGTTCCTGCTGTCATGCAGCTTGTATTCTCTCAAGGGTTAGTAACATGAAGGTCTAGGAAGAAGAGTATTTCTGACTAAAAGAAGAGCAAATGCAAAGGTCCTGTGGTAGAACAAACTTGCCCCACTTGAGGAACTAAAAGGACAGAATGGCTATGAGATGCCACTTAAATAACTAAAATATGAGGCAGAACATGATAGAAATTGCTAAGAGAGATGCTGACGAAACTATGGGAGTTTGGCATCGGGATGGATTACTGCCAGTCAGGCAGGGCTTGGGAGAGGCTCACAGGTATGGAGAAAGAGAGTTGGCTCTCCCGGCTCAGGAAGTGAGTACACATTCAGGACAGGCGTGGCAGCTGAGTCCCACTCTGGGAATTCTGGTGAAAGCAGCAGGAGGATGGGAAAGACCACTGACCCCAGACAGTAGAGCGCCCTCTGCAGGCAGGCTGAGTAGTCTGAACTGCGTTCAGCAGCAAAGGGGACGACTAAGGGAAAAATCTTAAAAAGGGAGACTTGCAATTTGTGACATAAATCTGGCAGCACCACAGAGTCTCTCAGCTCTGGGAAACTTCTTTAAGGACTTCCAGCACAGTTAAATGAAAATCACTGCTTTGTTTGGGAATAGTGGTAGGTATCTGAATTCCAGGCTGAAGGAGCCTAGGTTTACCTGCTCCATGATGGGAAAACTAACCTCTTGCTTTGAGGGCCTTCGGTGTTCTTTGAGCTTGTGGCCTCACCCATCGTCTGTCAGCATTTACGCAGCAATGCATTTACTGTGTCTCGCTTACTAGGCTCCAAGCTCCCGAAATGGGTGGGCAGCATCCCTGCACAAAGTCCTAAAGGCTGGGAAGTGATGCTCCAGCATGCTGGACCCAGCTGCCCCCCCGCGTCCCAAGCCCGTCTCTGGAGGGGAGGCAGGAGCTTCCCCACCCACGTCCTCCCAATCTCTGCTGAAGATGCTGCCTCACCCCCCTCAGGGCTCCAGCAGGAACCCAGCCTAACCATGGTTGCCGAGGAGTGGTGGGAGTACAGGAGATTTTTATTCTCCTATGTATAATTGTCTGATATCAAACTTTCCAACAAGAGCTTTTATAATAATGGGGGGAAGGCCAGGTGCGGAAGCTCATGCCTGTAATCCTAGCACTCTGGGAGGCCGAGGCGGGAGGATTGCTCAAGGTCAGCAGTTTGAAACCAGCCTGAGCAAGATCGAGACCCCGTCTCTACTACAAATAGAAAGAAATTAATTGGCCAACTAATATATAGAGAAAAAATTAGCCGGGCATGGTGGTGCATGCTTGTAGTCCCAGCTACTTGGGAGCATGAGGCAGCAGGATTGCTTGAGCCCAGGAGTTTGAGATTGCTGTGAGCTAGGCTGACACCACAGCACTCACTCTAGCCTAGGGAACAAAGTGAGACTCTGTCTCTAAATAAATAAATAAATAAAAGTTTAAAAAATAAAAATATATAGAAAAAATTAGCCAGGCATGGTGGCACATGCCTGTAGTCCCAGCTACCCAGGAGGCTGAGGCAGGAGGATTGCTTGAGCCCAGGAGATTGAGTTTGCTGTGAGCTAGGCTGACGCCAGGGCACTCTAGCCCGGGCAACAGAGGGAGACTCAGTCTCTAAATAAATAAATAATAAATAAATAAAAATAATGGGGGGAAAATCAACATATTGAAGGTAGCATTTCAAAAGCAATGAACCAGGACCTAGAAAGAACACTCTTTTTTTTTCAAAAGACTTCCCCCTCCAGGGTAGATAGAGACAATGAAATGCTATTCCTTTCAGGACAGGCTGGGACACCCGTCTACAGAAGTGACAGTGCCCAACCTCAGCTTCCCATTAGAACCACCCGGGGACCTTTTGAAAACTCTTGATGCCAAGTTAT